>KN883229.1:57589-77878 GCA_000934455.1 Apostichopus parvimensis | reverse complement strand
ACATTGTTATTGACAGAAATTTAACACAGAAATTGTCATTTTGTTTTTCTCTCATCTAATCCCAGTGTCCTTTGCCAAAATATTGCGTGTTAATAAACGAAACGGAAAGCAAGGTGAATTTTGAATATTATAGCAGGTTGAAAGGACAACTTAAACTTGAATATAAACGGCATTGAAAATGACAGGGTATACTGACTGTGTAGGTTTCCAAGTATTCACTCGGACCCTGCACAAAATAAAGGTTTTATTGTTTTATTATTTCCCTACTTCAACAAATGTTTTGAAAATTAAGTTTAAAAGCAGCACAAAAGACTATAAGTGAGATCGTATGTCTCAACACACGCATGGCTATATGCTGTATCTACAAACACTTCACGGGGGCCTATAAACACGAAGCTGTAATATCTATGGTAAATTGTACGCAAGTATACTATTCACGGTAATAGCGTATGAAACAAGCGCGGGGTTAAGAAATAAATTGTTTTTAAATCCCTATAGCTGAAAGAGAAACAAATGCAGAATTTCGGAAATGTTATTGCATGTAGTATTGCGAAAACAATTTACATATACCCGTTATGTTTGCACTGTATCGTGCTTTACAAGTATACAGCGAACACCACACGTTATCTCAGGCGGACGACATGGGCGTATTTCTCTAATTTAACGGCTTGACAAAAACAAACCAGTAAGAAAATTAACCAGGTTTTGTGACGTTGAATTACTGTAGCATGGATACAATGAAATTCGGGTCGGGTTTAGTTTATTCTGCCCAAAGTATGTCTTTTGTTACGAAAACTTACAGATATAGGTATGTTTATCTGAAATGGTAAAAATGAATAATAGGCCTAAATATATGGAAGCAAGCGTTGTAAACAACGGAAAGATTCAACAAAATTAATTTTTATGTAATTTCGTACTTTTCTTAAAGTTGATCAAAGCACCATATAATCAAAGCAATTAACATGGATTTGTATCTTATTGATGTCTAATTTAAATTTTCATTTTCAGCTTTAAAATGGTTTGATAAAAATGTTTCCACATTCATTATTACTAACAGTATTGAGAAGAGAATAAGAACCAAAACATCCAATAAAAAATAAAACTTCTACACCCCCTATTATTCCATCTGTGAAAACAAGCAACTACATAAACACAAAAGAAAAGAAAAGTAAAGAAAAAAATTAATTTATCCTTTAAATGATTTCTTAGTCACACGCCCCCCCCCTTCCCGACCCCCCAAATTAGAATAAAAATTAATAATTCCAAAGTACCACATTTTTGGTCAAAGTTTATACCAACAGTAATAATATATATATATATCTATATATATCTACACAAATATAAAACACAATTTATACCAGGTTTAGAAAGCTATATCACAGGTAAAAATAAAAATAAATAAAATGCTAACCATTCTTACGCCCACCTAATGGATATATAGGCGAGCTCTTATACAACACACTTTTTAATTATTATTATTTGTTGTTGTAATCATACGTCCATTTGATCCACATAGGCTGTAGTGTAACATGTTTCAGCTGTCGTTCCTCTATGGTAAATTACCACACACAAGAAAGAAAACCAACAGGTCATGTTTTTGTATCGTCTATGTTTATAATTTAGATTTTGTTTGACATAGTTATTCTATTTTTCCCTCTTTGCCATCATTTATTTCAATATACATATTTAATATATACTTTCCGCAAAGTATGTTTCTCAAACAGACACAAAGAAATTGAAGCGGACAGGTATTACCTGCTACATTTTATGCAAAACTATAGTTACAACTAATAAGCAAAGTCTTTTTACATTAATCTTGTTACTCAAATAACATTCACTAGTTATTCTTGGTGTCGCTGTATCGTTGTTTCTTCACACAAAAAAAACCTTTTTTTTTAAAGTGTTATACTGTATTTTGTCTTTTTGACCAGATTACAAGATTACACAATGTTGCAATACCTCTTTTTTTTTGGGGGGGGGGGGGTTCCTAAAACTCCAAGCGCATTTTTAAATATCCAGGATATGAATATAAAAATGGAGAGATAGTATCACTTTTGAAATCAACTCAATCACCAGGTAACAACAACAAATGATTCTACTATTTACGAGATCTTTATGTCCTCCTTAACAAAATTCCTATTGTCTTTGAAACAATTCTGTTGTGACTTTCGTTCTTGAAAAGAATAACATGGCATTTTTATTATTTTAATTACGATAGTGTTTATATAACGATATGTAATAAACCTTTGAAAACAGTCAAATAAAACTGACTGAATAGATATCATCTAAAAGTTATATCATATGTTAAAAAAAAGACATCTATCGTAAAAGTGAAATTACTACATACGAAAGAAAAAGTTTTTAAAGAATAATAAACCCTTAAACGATGGCAAAAGTGCAGAAAAACAAAACAGAAAAATTCGTCCTTAAAATATGAATGTAAAGAGATTGTAAAGAGATATTATATGCGTAAAAATGCCGTTCGCTTCTCCTCTCAAGTGCATATAATTTTTCTCAAATTATTTGAAACACCATTAATAGAAGAAATTTCATTTAAGTTTCTATTGTTTTGAGGGAAAAAACTTTGTGATAACCATGCGCTTTATTATAGGTTTTAAGTAGATGCAAAGATGAAGCAGTTACCTGTAATACTTAAATATCGTGTACAGTGTGTTTATATGTATAGTTCACGACTTTCCGTACTTCTGCCAAATAGTTCGTTGACAGGCCAATTAGTTAATTTGGTTGTAACTTATAAACAGTTGGCCAGTTGGGTTTCTTTGAGTCATTAAACCCTTACATGATATAACAACTACGTTTACATTATTTATAACATTTACTCAACTCAACAACATTCTTGTCTTTCATTTTACTTTAAAGGTCTTTTTTCGGTGAGATTATTTAATTCGGAAATAAACCCTATTTCGAAAATAATGAAAACAAAACGAAAAGAAAGATGTGTAGTATTTGAGTATTTTGTAATATTTCGAGGGAACTATTTTCAATTATTCACTGAATTGCCGAATTTCTATAAATAAATTTAAAATTAAGAATACGTTTCTGATTGATTGATTGATTGATTGGTGAGGGCTGGATCAATCAATGAGCCTGTCTTCGGTATTATGTTACACAGTCAGATGATGGTGTCCAATAGCTCACAGTTTTTAACAAGCATTCTACCACCGATATAAGAAAGACGTTATCCGCACAGCTGAGACACTAACTTGTCTAGGCCTGCTTAAATAATCCTCACACTTAAATAATCCTCACACTTATATAATCCTCACACTTAAATAATCCTCACAATGGATGGGATTAGTTGGTAGCACTAGGGCCTTTAGGAAAGTACCTTGGGAGGGGGGGGGGTAAGATTCTCTCATTGTTTTTAGCGTGCCTCAATTTGGAGCCAATATTGATGAAGTTGAATCTTTGTTATGAACGTGCTCAACACATGTGGCGACAATACACACAATAGTCTGTTCACATCATACAGTAACATATCGGGTATCTGTAATACCTAATAACTCAGTGTCAACAGTGTCGAGTCCTAGCTTCTTCTTATTTTTCTTCTTTTCAGAAAAGAACTCCATTCCCTAACATTAATTTACAGAAACGTATAATTGGTAGTCCTAGGCAGTTTTGTTGTTACCACGGAAACGTGGTAGTGTTAGTCACTTACCTAACCATCGGCCAATAACGAAAAATGGAGATGGATATGGATTGAGGGGGCTGGGGATGGGTGAGGTGTGGTGTGGTGGGGGGTGGGGGTGGGGGTTGTCTCCAGTTTAAATTATTAGATTTGAGATGAGTTCAATTACAGTCTTACCGCCCAATTATGGTCCCGATATGTATGCAAGGAACAATTTTTTGTTTAAAAATTGAACGACGTCTTTTAAGTATATGACCAAGGTTTTTTTGTTTTGTTAAATCAGCATATTTTTAAAAACTGCATTAACTATCCCTTTAGATTTTCTGCATAGGGTGCAAATACATATTTGACATTTTGTTAGTATTGAATATCCGTTCAGATTTGTGATTTGTGAGTGCAAATATGAAAAGTTCATTGATATATGATTCTTGCATATATCTTACCGGGACTGAATTTCAAAATAATAATACCCTAACCTTTTGTTTACATCTGAGAAGACCTATGCCTATTATCTCACATTTTTTCCAATGTTTTTTGTTCTGCGAATAAAAGGACAAATTTTTAACATTTTTTTAACGTATATTATAAGTGAAAAATCAAGAATTGGTCTTAACTTAAGAAAATGGATTGGAAAAGCGAGAGAGAGAAGCGACAAAGTTTCGTTTATAATAGGTAAAACCAAAATAGGAAGGAAATTGTGGTAATAAAGGGTAAAACAAAAATAGTTGTCAGTAGCCTACAAACAAAGCACAACGTTGGAATGCCGGACGCATGTAAATTAAGTCGTTAATGATAAAGGGTTGTTGTATCAGCGGCGGTACCCTTTCATGTGGACTATGTCATCAAGATAATCGGCATATAGAACAACCTTTCAACTAAGGCTTGTTGAGATAGGTATGTGGTTGTTTGAAGCCTTTGTAAGTTAACTGGATATATTTGTCGTAAAATATTCTTTATGATTGCCGCTTGCCACCAAAGCGAAGGAATTAAATTGAGGTCAGCACACTTCAAAAAAAGGAAAAAAAAATTGTTTCGAATAATTTTGTTTCAATATTTTTTTTTAAAGTACTTAAGTGACTAATGGAGGTAATGGGATGATTTTGCCTCTTTTTGTTCTTAAAATCGATATAGCAAGCATTATTTTCTAAGAGTTAAGTTTTGAATTAAGACTTTAGTTGAATTGAGTTGATTATTTATTAATTACTACATGTACATATGGTGGGTGTGTGAGGGAGGGGAGGAAGTAACAAGTAATTGTATATCCCATATATGTTGCCAGACATTTAGATATTTTGCAAGAAATAAAATCTCTCACTAAATTATTTTAGGCATCCCAAAATCCCAACCAATGCTCCTTGCTAAGACTCTAATGAAGTCCGTGCGAGATGACATGCACATATATATATATTTTCTATTCTTTATTGGGGCTTTTTTGTTTTTGGCTGCGTTGATTTCTACTTTTCATACTGTAATTGAAATTTCACGTGTTTGGCATTATGACTTTATTGAGTAAAATCATACTTTATTTTCTTCTTCTCTTTGTTATTGTAGACCAAGGAAGATATATATTCGTAATGGAACCCGGACCTTACTTCAGAGCAAATTGATGACAATATGAACTTTGTTTATTTGGAATTTAATTTCTCATCTTGGCTTCCATCCTTCTATATACATCAGAATGTTGCTTTGACGTGCACATATACTATCTATTGTCGTTAGGAATGCATGTAGTCACCAGACCCCTTCATACGAGCAGAGGCCCGGCTCCCCCCCTCCCCCTCCCCCTCCTCGCCCTCCCAATTATCCATACCCTGGCGTGGAAATATCCATAAGAACACTGGCGGATCCAGGGCCTTTGTTTGGGAGGGGCCAAAGTGGCGTTAGAGTTATGTGGGGGAGGGGTCTCCCTCCCCCTTTGGAAAATTTTCTATTGCTTGAATGCCCTCAGATGCACTTTGGTGCGACAAAAGTGTACAATGGTGATGTTAATTTACTTCTAAAAAAAATGTTTCCCAGGTGTAATTTTCTAAAATATTTATAAAACAAAGTTTTGATCATCTTTCTCAAGAAATTTTATTTTTCATAGGTTATAAATTTCTTACAACCAGCCTGTAACTGCAAAATGGTGATAAACTGTAAATCCTCATGCTCATACATTTAATTTTAAACCAGAAAACGAAAAGGTTTAGACTAGTCTACCACTGCTATTCCTCTCGATTTTTTTAATTTCCAATCATATGATTTAGCGGATCATGTTCGGAAACACTTTTTGGCTCACCTTTGGGGGGGGCCATGGCCCCCGTTGCCCCCCCCCTTGGATCCGCCAGTGCATAAGAAATGTTCTTCTTTGTGTAGGATATGTGAAACGGAATCGTGTTCTTTTACTTCACGGAAAAGCTGCACATTCTGTAGGATATATCCTTACAATTAAACATATAACTGTGTTAATAATGTAACTATACAACATTTGAATATTCAATAAGCACACCATGCATGACGAAATGACACGTGACTACAAAAATCGACTGGTATTTCTTACAATCTTACAACCAGCTGAAATAACTCAAACAAAAAAAGTATTAAATTCATTATTTCTCCAAATTTACCCGATTTTTTTACCAAATAAAGAAGCAATTCAGATAAACAAATTCACATTCTCATTAAATGTGAAATATCTTGGCGGTCGTGGTATCAAAGCAGATGTGAAAATAATTTGACCCCATGTGACCTTTCTTCCTAGCATATATGCAATGTTCGGTTGCATTGCTTACTCAGTGAACGTTTTCACTGTATATACGGGTTTGTATCTTGACAAAAACAAAACACATAGTACGTGGAGCCTATTTCGTGTTTACACCTGGTAAAACTTTTTAATCCGAAAATCGATCAATTTCAACCTTAGAGTGAGGTACTCACAATTATTTTGATGACTACATAATTTTCTGTAAATCAAACAAAAACAATAACAATAAACTGCAATAACACTGAAAAAAGTGATGCATTTTTTTATTTTTATGGCAGAAGGTTTTAAATGGAGCATGGTATATAAAAGCACTAGGCAATCTGAATACTCCCTTTGGTCAAAATCTTTAGGTAAATACAGAAATTCTCTCCTATGAGTGGACTCTACTTAATTGATTACTTCATTTAATTAATGTACCTGTTCTTAAAGAGATAAAAACAAATAACGAAACAGACTATAACATTGTTTTAATTAATTTTGGTATTTTTATTTTTGATTTATCAAACCAGTTCACAATACCATAAGAAAACAAAACAAAAAACAAAACAAAACAAAAATATTGAAAATACACAACAAAGAACGAAAAAAGGAAGAGCCGGATAATGTTTTCAGCTAATATACATAACATCAAATGGAAAACTCAAAAAGTAATCAAATTCGTTCCATAAGAATATAAATTTTAATTTATCAACATTGGCAAGATATTTCTTCTTGTTATTAGACTAGAGTTTCTATTCCTGAAAGGTAAAATAAAAATAGTCTGATTAGCAAGAAAGATGATATGATTGAATTCTTTTCAGGTTTAACCTCTACAATTAATGTGCTTGATACGTAAACAATTCGAATATACGTTTCCATCCCCTTGAACTCAATATTTTGTGCAAAATATGAGTATTAGGCTATAAAAAGAAACTATAACGATATTTATAAAAAAAAAAAACTATTTCAAAAGATTGATCAGAAATGCGATCCTGCAGTTATTCGAATAGTAATACAATCCATAAACAAAACAAAAAACCTTGTTAAAACAGCGTGAACAATTTAAGTTATACACTTCAAACAAAACCATGCAAAAAGGTTGCTTTAATTAATTAACTCTAGTTAAATTGACTCCTGTCAATTTAACCGAGCGAAAACAAAAACAAATGCGATCATTATCTCCCAGTCATTTTAATATCATGAAACTATCATATTCATTGAAAACTAGGTTTTCAAATGAAGAAAGAAATAAGAATAAAGAATAATACATTTCATTGAAACATGTGATGGATAATATACGATGGATGATAAATGAAAACGTGATTTCAACATTTTATTTAAGTTTATTTAGATAATTAATATCAAGTATCGTTTAAAAAGCATTTTGTGCGCATTGTTAATTTCTTATCCTTTTTTTTAATACTTCATTATGCCGACATATAGTTACTAAACAAGGATCGGTGGCGACAACATTTGAAGGTGAAACCACTCCACTAACCCCCACCTCCCCCCACCCCACCCCATCCCCCGTCCTCCTCGCGGGGCGTCTCTTAAATCCGATATGACAACGGCACTGTACAATATGTACAAATGTAGTTTTATATTGGTTAAAAATGTGCATATCTAAGACATACAAATCAACTTGTCATTGCATGGTTAACAGATTCTGTGACCTTAACATATCCCACTACGCCACCAAACCCAGTTGGTGTATTATTATGCCACTGGTATTATCATTTCTATTTGTGTTTGATCACTCTTAATACACACACAATCCAAATCGCTTGATTTATCATGTTAGCGAATGTTCGAAGAAAAACTTTAAAAAAAGACAGCCCCCCAAAAAACACAACTGCCTTTCATTTTATGTAATTTTGAGCTAACAAAAAACAAGAAGAAAAGTAAAAAATAAAGAAAAAAATAAAACACATCTCTCTTAGAATATGTTTAAGCCAACAGAATATGTTTAAGTCATGTTGAACTTTGTATCTGGACTATAATTCAGAACGTCGATCGTCTGAGAGACGAGAAAAGAAAAAAAATGAAAGAAGAAAATATGAAAAACAAACAGATTGATATTTTAAGACTAATTGCCTTTCAGTAACATATGGAACTTTTCAGATCTGATGGCCGCTTCTGATATGAGACTCAAATTAATGTACAGAATCACACAAACACCAATATACACTATACACACAGACACACAGACAGATTGAAATATAATCGAAAGAATGAAATCTCAATTATGGAGTTTCTGATTTTATATTTGCGATGGTCCGATATCTATAATCTCGCTCATGCACCCTTGTCATTCCTTGTTGCTTAATTAGAGAAAATTTGGATGAAAGTTAATTCTTAAAAAGGACTTTAACTTCGACCTTTCTCTTTGTGTGACAACCTTCTAGTGGTAATTCAATGAGAGATAAATTGCACAAAGGTTGGCAGTATACACGAGTTTTAAACCTTTGTCAAATAATGTAACACATGTTTTAGTAAGTGTGTTAACGAAAACAAAAATCTCGCCATTCACGAGATAGAACTTTAAAAAAAAATTGGTTTTATTTTGGTTTCCTAATCTTAGCAGGAAATTTCTGACAGCAAATTACTTTGTGTATTTTATTTTATTTTGCCAACTATTTCAAAGTTTCAAAGTGTATCTAATGTTAGACATCTATTGATCTAGAATTTAAAAAAAAACAAGACATTGATATTTTTCATTTTCTGTGTTAAAAGTGAGTGCATATGGAATCAAGTGTCAAATGAATCATGTAACATACACAGATTACACAGATTAATGTATTTAGGCACCACTTGAGTCAACTATTCAATCGGGTAGTATATATAAAATGGGGGATTACATGTATATAGTACAGTGTTGATATAAAATAAGATTACATGAAAATATATATAGGGAGAGTACAATATACACTATGAAAGCCTCTGAATTTAAGCCCAGGGGTATTTATTACAAAAGATTTCTCCTTACGGGAAGGAAACCGAGAACAATCACAAAAGGCCCCCCCCCCCAACCACCCCCTCCCAAAAAATGTTTACAAGAATTGTTTTCTTTCTTTCGTTCATTTCATCCTTTGTAGGAAGGGGCTAAAACATAATCAAAAATGTCGATATGAAATTGAGCTCAGTGACTAAGGACAATCAACTGTTAAAAAATGAGTGTTAATCAGGTATAAACAATTAAGCACAACGAATGGACATTATTACATCATTAACATTCAAAGTTATTGTTCTTGTTTGTAAATGATATATGCGGAGAATCATGCCATTCAGTTTTTTTCCGAACTGTGACGATAAGGTGTAGTTCCATTATTGTCATTGTTTTATACATTCAATAAGTGCATGCTATATAGTTCATTCTCGAGTGGCCAGTGCCGTGCGCAAGGAAGGGGGGGGGGTTCACCTCTAAGGTATTTCCCTGGGGGGTGTTCAGTCGGAAGATTTTGTGTTCTTTCAAAATTCATGGGTATTTTTATTATCACAACCTTGCATTTAGACCTCATTATTTACCTAATTTATAGTCTAAATATTCCTCAGAATATATATACTCTTTCAAGTCTAACTTTGGAATTGGGGAAGGGAAGGGGAGGACCCCAAGACCCTCTACATATAGGAGTCGCAGTCAACGATCCCACTGCCATACCCCTCTTTTATAAAAATTGTTTCATCCACCTATACAACCCGTCCATAATGGTTCATGCCCCTACCACGTCACGTCAGTTGGGTAAATTTGAATTTGCGCTCCACAGGCCACACATCCTATGAAATCCTGTGCGTGTATACCATATACTCACTATTAGTGTAACATATTTCCACACATACACATCAAGTGCAGAAAGGCTCGTTCCCACTGACGAAGATATACAAGTCGATTCATTATTTATGCCTCTGTGGATTCTACTTACGTACATTATACTAATCAATATAACTTGTAAATGCACCAAGTTTTTGTTTATTCTTTAATTCCCAATGGAAAGTGACAGTCTTTCGTTTATCTGCTTTGTAAACATTCTTCCAAGAAACGAATCTATTCATAAACTTACAAAACAATAAATCTTAAATTTTGTAGCATGCATTTATATAATTCAACTAAGTGACTAATAGATGTTACCTAGAAATAATAGTGATATGAAAAAGACAAAGCTATCAGCATTGTGCATTTTGAAGATTAATTCTGGCTTAATTTTTCGTTCGGATTAATTTGCCTTTTTAGTGAGTAGGTTACTTGTAAGCTTGTAAGTGTATTCCATCGTGCAATATTTACCACCGTTTTCTTGTTATAAACATTAAAACTGAATGCTTGTTAAATTTCATATAAATGTATAGCAATATATATTTCTTGCTGAAGCAGAATTCAATCGGTTTTGAAATATGATCAAGGTTTTTGATTTTTAATGGAACTTACCAAAGTGTACTGCCAGTATAACACGTAGGAATATTAGAACAAATAATGTAAGGATATACCAGTTAAGAATGGGAAAGAAAGGTACTGAAACAAATAAGTAAATAACCAAAGCAGTATATTGGGACAAGTATAGCTCAATTCAGTAATCTTAACATCCGTCTGATCATGAATTATATTTCAAACTAGATATATGAAATATTTTCGAGAAATGTTGACAAAACTTTCGAATATGATGCTAGATATTATGATCGATAACATGAAAACAAAGTATTACTTGGACAACATTTTTTGTTTACAAGCTCGGGTTATTCTACGCATTCACATATTGCAATATTTGCTCCCTTTCTCCGGGAAAGTTACCCGCAGTAATGTGACCATTGGAGGAGGCTACTACCCCAGGGTAGGTCGAAACCCTCAAACCATCGTCAACGGTATACTCGGTTTTTAACGGTAAATTTCGACCAACGTATTTCGAGTCAGACATACCGCTATCACGAACGACAGCGTCATTGGCCACACGCGATACACCGGCGGCCGATGTTGAGGTACTCGGTTTAGCGGTTCCCGGTGTCGGTTGTACGGCTTCTTCCTTGATTGCTGTTTTATCGCTCTCTTGTTTTACAACGGTTTGTCCACGACGCGTTTGACAATGTGAGGGCGCTTTACCCTTTTCCTGTTGTCCAGAAGCCGAGTGTTGGTGTTTCTTTTGCAGTTTCCTCTCTTTCGCTCGTCGATTCTGAAACCAGATTTTGACCTATCGGAGAAAAACAAGGTAAAGAAGAAATTTTACATTTAAGAAAATGCAGTTTTTATTGACCTTAATATGGATTACTGGAACCATGAAAAATGGAAGTATAGAGTAAATATTATTTTTTTGAAGCAAGTATTACTTTCTTATTAAATGCTTCTTTTACCGTCTGTTTCCCTCACACGTCAAGAGGATACTTTTAGGGCAATAGCGTAAATCTTGTCCGTGAATTACCTTCCGCCCTTAAAAGCTATTAATACACTATGATGTCATCATTATCAGTTGCCGATTTTGATCGATTTTCCTGCGGCATAAATAATTGTAGCCCTTTTAACCAGCAATTTAGTTTACTTAACTGATTCAGACACAGAAAAAATATCATGATGGCAGCGTTTTCATAATTTTTACTTTTCTTTATTTTTTTCAAAATATTTGTAATGTTTTTCAAAACAGAACAAGTAACTATAAAAGTTAGATATACATATACAAAATTTAACCGAAATGAAGAAGTGTCACCAGATGTGATTCGCAGAGACTGGATTCTTGCTGAAACATTATATTAGCTATCATTTTCATGGCGTTTAAGGTTTAATGGTCCTTAAAGATAGTCAGTATGGGCCCAAATTATAGCACGCGAAAATTGCTAGAAGTTTTAGAAAAGTACTTTCCTGGAGGTCTTTACTCTCCAAATTGTTCTCAGACATTTTTAATGAACACAAAAGATGACTGAATGTCCCAGTGAGGAGAATTTCAACGAAGGTTGTAATAAAGACAGTTCAGCAATTTTGACCAAAGGTGACCATATTTGAATATCTAGCATATTTGGGGCCAATACTGCATACCTTTAACTCCTAACAGCCTAAACCAACAGCTAAACTAATCAAATTATCAGTTTACGGTGACGTAATTAATATTCAAATGGAGTGCAAAGAGAAGATATACAACTATTTTAATCTACATAAAATATTGTCCTGGGCACAAAATTATCTATCATGTAATGGAATCACTATTAATTAGTTTTCATTTGATGGGAAAATATTTGTAGGAAATCAAAGTTGAATACAAACTATTCTAAAATTTTAAAATATCTCTTCAAGTCCGTATTTTGGGTTAGATTATAAATATTGTCCACATCAAGTATTATTTACAGTAACCTGCAATCAAATTAAGAAATCTAGTTTGGATTAAAAAAAAATTTGGCTGTTCCTTAATTACCAAGTATGTACTATGTAATGTAACACAGATTATAGTCTGTGTCCCAAAAATTTGTAAATACAATGGCTTATTTATATCATTGACAAACCTTTCAAATTAATGAACTAATTAACAGAGTCACCATTAATGATGTAATTCTGGTGCATAAAGGAAGCAGATTATCTTTCCATGATACTCATTATCTAGCAATTAACGGTTTGGATCGCCAGACGGGCATGAAGTCAACGCAACAGACAGACAGACAGACATACTTTGTTACAGGTCATCAGTATTGCTGCTATATATTACACGCTTGCAAGATAAATAATGGGCAGTTAGGTTCACACCTCAGAAAGCCGTTTATATCCACCATCAAAGAAGGCTTGTTTATACAGAAATAGTATACTTTTGAAACGTTCTAACCATTTTTTTTAGTAGGCTCAAGTTGGGGAGCAATATTTAGTTGTTCTTTGAGGTGATGGGGTAAGAAACTGCGTTTCAGGGAAAGTTAATCATGTTGTATACAATCGATCGATCGATCGAGTGAGAGAGAGAGAAATCCCTTACCACCCTTAACCAATTCAATCGTCAAAAGTACGGTAAATGTCTGAACTTCGCATATTTTTTCCATAGCTGTGATAAATTGGTTGATGTTATATAACTTACAATGCACATCAGTTTGAGTTCCGGCAATGTGATTAGCTTCGATCATTTGCCAGATAGTAAATCACAACTTTATACAACAACAACGACTACCGTCTATCTGAGATCATAAAATGTACAGTGAACTGACATTTACAGAAGATAAATTAGTCATAGATACACCTACAATTCTTTCATCTTTTGAGAGAAAAAACTTTGCACCTGTTTTGAAAAAAAAATACGATTTAGAAAAAATTATTGCATATGATGGAAAATTTCGTGACAAAAAAACCTTAAATATATTTGAATGATTTAAATCGAACAGAATAAATCACTTCATTGAAAACAGCTGATGAAAACTTAACGACTTAACGAACTCAGGAACTCGGGGACAGATTGATTGATGAAGATAGAGATGTCTCACTTCTAGATTTGTTATACTGTACTATAACGAACCCCCTTCCCCCTGCCCCTACCCCTGCCCCCTTCCCCCTGCCCCGCCCCCTGCCACTTCCCCTGCCCCTACCCCCACGCCATTATTTCTGGATTGCCTATGTCAGTGAAGTTTCTAGGTTACGTTGCACATCTAAACACAAATGTGATATTCTGATACAAATGTCACAAGAAAACGAATTTCAAACTTCTCAAAATGTTCCTTGATCTAAAAATACAAAAGTTGACATGCGCGGAGTCAACGCGCAGGTTGTGTTATGCAGATATAACTAGATCCTTAGCATTATTAACATATCATTAGCATTATTAACATATCATTAGCATTATTAACATATCCTTAGCATTATTTACATATCCTTATAGCATTATTAACATATACATAGACGATATTACAATTGCTACACTCAACTCTCCTAATCCCTTCAAGCAATTTAAACAAAATCGCTAAATCTTTCAAAATAAGCTTTAAGACTTTAAACGTAAGTCGGGCATACGGTAGAAAACTATCATGGCGGGAATCTGGAACCCATGCCAAAGTTTTCCAATGTAGAAATTAATAATAACATACTTATTTTACGTTTTACGTTTTCTTCAATCTAGTTTATATTTTAATGAAGATAAGAAGAACGAGTATATTGTCTTTTAACTTATTTCTTTTTGGCCTGTTTTTCAAGGGCATATTTGAGATAAAAATCAGTTTCAATAACAATCACAGACAAACAACAATTAAGCAATTGATTTGTTTAATTGGGTTAATTTTTCATAGTCTGCCGCATATTTTGACATCACTTATTAACTAAGCTTAATAGTATTCACATAAAACATAACAGAACCCATCAAAGTTAACATTCTCTGTCATTCAAAGTTTTGATTGTATCAAATCATGTGAAACTGTTTTGAAGAACACATCACCGATATAATTGACTGAAAAGAAACTTTAATACATTTTACACAATAGCAACTTGATATCAAAACAGATTAAACATTCAACGATAAGCAATTTTCAGAGAATTTTTACACATTAATCATTTTTTATTTTTTTTTCGCCTTTTTTTTTACAAAGTCTTTTTAAGAAAAAGAAACAAAAACAACAGATAAAGGAAAACTTGTAAATCAGTTTTGGTTAATTTTTTTGATAATTCTGAGATATCAAGTGGAATTAAAAAGTATGAAAGAAGCTCATTCTTCCAACACTCATCTTCGTTTTCTTTGCCGAATTCAACAAAGTCAATACTTACTTGTTCCTTCAGTCACATTTATAAATTTACATAACTATACTGTATTGCAAGTTTGATCCAAAACTACATCAAAATTAATTCTTTTAAAAAAAAAATAATTGTATATTTCATAGTGATAATAATTTGTATATATATTTACAATGATTACCATTGTTATCGAAAAGCATTGTTATCAAAGGAAACAAGGAACAAAAGAAGAAAGGGAATTGTCCCTCACCTGGCGGTCTGATAGACCCAGTGCCATCGCGATCTCGGCTTTCCGCCTGATCGTAATGTACCGGTTACATCGGAATTCTTCTTCGAGTTTTTGCCTTTGATGGTCGGTGTAAACAACGCGATACTTGTCCTTTGTTCTCGTTTTACCTATAAAACATAAAAAGAATAAAAGTAGAGATGAAAACCTTTATTACTGCAGAGTAAATATAGTATAAAATATATATAATGTTCACACTTCCCAGTGTCATGAATTTCACTAACAAAAATTAAATATTATTTAGTCGTTATTTAAAGATAAATCGCTGTTACGTTGTCAAGTCTTCCGATTGCTGTAAAAAGTAAAATAAGAACCAGTTTTAACTTGAAATCGACATAATAGATAATTTATTATTTTTCTTTCATTAATTAATGAAATAATTAATATTTATATATTTACAGCTAAAAAAATATAAATCTACATAAAACTATCCTCGATAATCGTATATCAATTTATTAGATTCGTCAAAAATCTTAAATCTAGCTATTGTTTAAACTATGCTGCACAGGTGTGAACAGATTTGATTAATTATTATTATCTTTATTTTTGCTCTTAATGATTATTTTGGAGAGAATCCGGGAAATAGTAGAGACAATTACAAAACAAAAACGTGAATAAACAACAACACAATTGACAGAAAATGTGCCTCTTATTATATCTTGTCTTTGTTTATTACTAATTTATTATTATTATTATTTTTATTATTATTAAACTCGGAGATTTTGAAAAGGAAAAAAGGCCTCGTTCTTTTGTGAGTTTTAATGATTCCTTTACAAATCTTTGAAACAGAACAGAACCTCATTAAATAATTTGTCATAATTATAGGGCACATCTTTCAACCTTTTCACACTGCGTTGATTTATATGTTCATATGCTTTGCCTAGAAAGATATACACACTACGGCACATGGTTGTATTGTACATAACAACTGCGGTACATTTACAAGCCAACCCCCGTTGAATTTATCAAACATGATACTATAGCATCACCACATATGTAAAGAATTCAGCTAGTAAGGTTAGAAACATGTCATGGTCGGTTACGTTTCACAGAACCTTTACCGTTTTGACCTAAACTATAAACCTAAGTATTTGTTGGACTATCTTTTTAATGGCGTCTGAACATACACATAAACTGAACGATCGCAGGACAAAACACTTCAGGTAGAGGTTTTATTTGTCAAAGGATAAAATAGATTTAGTAACCTGACTAGACATGATCGGGTCCAAACTTATGCTGATAAAGTCCATCGCTTTGGTCAGAAATATATATTTTTTCAAGTGGTGTGAATAAGGCGTACTAATATGCTCTTTTATCTGATGTAACTTTGATAACCAAATCACCAGCAAGTTCACAAGATCGTTATTTCCCGCCTCGATTTATTCGGTTTGCAAATCCATAAACAAAAAAATAATGGCGTAATAAAATAAAATAATAAAAAACGTATGGAATACCTCCGCATAGCTGAAGAAAGCATTTTGTATTTCTGTAGAGTTGCTTGTTCTTAAATGGTTGTAGCTTTGGACACTTATTTCAATCTTAAATTTATTTATAAAATATTATCAGATTACAGCTTCTTATTTTGCCGCTTAGTCTGGGCACTGTAGTTTTGAAATGATAAATTTAAAAAAAAGGTTTTATGGATGACTATATACAACCTCTCCCCCAACGCACAGAAATTATCTTGTTTTGTAAAAAAAAAAGGTTTTCTTAAAATTCTTGCTTCTACTCCTAAAATAAAATTTAAAAGGACAAAATAAAAAATACAGCAAAATAGCAAAATAAAACGAGAAAGAGAGAAAAATATTTTAGACTTTCGGTAATGTTTTTCACCACAGCTGTCACCAAAAAAAAATGTGAAACTTGAACAAGAATGGGGTATTTTTTGTTTCTTAGTTTTGATATTAAAAGATAAACCATCCCCAATGTTTTTTTGTTTTTTTTTTACAAACGGCTTCTTTAATTTTACTTACAATCCTAAAATGTTAACTTAACCTTATTAACTAATATTGTAGAATTCCTCGTCCAAAGAATATTCTTATGATTCTAAAGTGAGCTATAGTCCCAGAAATACCGAACAACTGCGTTAACCTTCCTTTTTTGTTATAACACATTGGAAATACATTGGCTTCAAATGAAATCGCCAAGTGAAATTTTTATATAGCCTAACCGAGACTATTGATTTCACTGTATATTGTTAAAACAAATAAGACCTAAAACTATTTGAATACATGATCAAAAGTTGTTTATTTCTTCTTTATTTTTGAAATTCCTCCAGTGTAAATATTTTTTGCACAATAAATACAAAAAGTCAAATTAATAATAATAAAATATTAAAAGTTTGAATAGCTTCTGATATTGTTGATCTTGTTTAAATATAATGCCTTCGTTAGTGTTTATTCTTTACAGCTATATTCTTGAAGCTTACGCAATTAATGATCCCCGCACTAAAAGACACCAGATTCTAACATATATTTTAAGAGTTCTATTTAGCGATTAAAACTAGATAATAACACCTCTTGTTTACTGTTTTAATGAACAAAGAATTTCAACTACAAAAAACAACAATGCAGCAACCTACTGTGATGTCTCGACTGAGTATATATGTGTCAGTTGTTTCACATTGTTGACATAAATTTCCAACATACAATTTCAGAGTTCTATTTAATGAGTAAACTTAGGAAAATAAGCATCCCCCCCCCCCCCCTCCCCTCTTAATAAAATAGTCACAGTATAATAGCAATGCCTCAACTGAACGGTCATCAGTTTTTTAACATTATTTTGCTGCAAATTTTCATGAAAGATAATACGGAAATATTTGACTGTTTGATAATGCCATAGCTGTGTTTACCTTTGAGCGTGATTCTTGTAACCGATTCAAAGATTGATACCTGCATGAGAACTGATGGGTAACACCTTTCTATGATTGATTAATGAATCAAAGATGTAATTAAAATGATATTAAGCTGGTAAACGTATGACACCTTTCGAGTTTTATTGGGTGGCATACTAGTGTATAAATGATTTGTCAATTTCAGTTTATGCATGGCTACCTTATATATAGAGTAAAGAGACAGATTATACGACTGCCTTTTTTAAACTGAGTATTATAAAAAAAAAATCAACTTTGTTCAAGACACATACTCTATGGTAATCGTTTTAGGTTTATTGACTATATATTTATCGTATATAGAATCGACCTAAAGGTAAAAAACATTTGTTTGTTTGACTTTCACACAACTAATTACTCGCGGTGAATTAATTGGTGTGTTCAAAAATAGAAGGGTTAGAAGGTCATTGGGAAAAGGACACAACCCAACAAAACATATACACAATGAAAGAAAGAACGCCAAGAAAACGGTAGTATTTTTTAGAGTAACAGTTATGATAATTAATTGATAAATTAATGCATACTTTAGTAATTTGCTAACCTAATTAATGTTTGCTTTCCCCTCAAGATTGCTTGAAGATAATCAGTAATTAGTTTTTAAAACATGTTGGAAATCTGAAGTGTTTGGGAATAGAAGTGTTTATTAAAACAAACAAAATCTTTGATAAAATTCATATTTCTGCTATGTGTAGATCCCCTTCATGCAGGTAAAAATGTCACATTAAACATTGTCTTAAATCGTGAGCTGGTTCATAATATAACAAAAATTGTTTCATCAAATATAAATTTCTCATTGACTTTATTGGCAAATCTGTCATCCTACGCATTATTTAAAAAAAAACATTCTTTAATGTCTTTACTGGCGAAATCACTTTTCGGAAAAGTTCTTAAATTCCCAAGAAATATAACGATTAAGTGTTCTTCAATTTAGGGAAACTTGAATTATCTTAATAAACTATAAAATAAACCTAATTGTCAGAATTACTAGTTAAATCAGACCTGTCTTTAAAATAATTTTGATCGATATAATATTAATAAAACATAAAAGTTGATTTTATCGCCTCGCAGATATTTCGAAATATTTTATATTCTCTCGGTCAATGATTAAAAAGGTGTATTGGTTTTCACGCAATAAAAGAAAATCCTTCATTCCAAGAGAATTACTTGACATTGACTGGGACATTATGACAGTATAATTGCAATAAATGGATGGAGAAAATAAGAAGAAAATGAAACCAAAAAAATTAGAAGTAAATGTGATATAATATTGGTAATGTCCTACGTAACCGATAAACAAAAACTGGTTAGGTTCCAACCAAAGAAATCCGTTCCTTGTGTAAAACCTTATCCATCCCTACAGAATGAAAGAATAAAACACTACAACATATGTTTGATATTTCAAATCAACGCTTTATAATAACAATCCAATAGAAGACGCCTTTTTATGCCCTATAAACAGTTTATTAATGTTGTAAATGTCTTAATGTCTGCATTTTTATTGCCATTTTATGTAAAATAGTTAATGCATGGACTTCAAAATGCAGTTCAAAGCTGAAAACGATATAATTCACCAATTGAAGTATATACGGTAATGGATGGTCTATGCGTATGAATAGATTATTTTGTGTATGAACTTACTTAATATCTTTCATTGCATGATTATTAAAACTATTAATTCATAAAACTGACTAATGTTTGGAAATTGTTAAATGTATCTGGTGAGGGGAAGGAAGACAATGGAAAAGGGTAAATCTTGAACTAATTTAAACACACACACACATTCACGAACAAACATACACAAAATGACGAAACCAAACAGACAGTAAAAAAACACTATCAACGCAAACACAACAACAACAAGAGAATACAACAAAACAACAAAGCACAAAAGAAAAAAATATTTCCCAAAAAATATATCGTGAAACTCTTCTTGTTTAAAGGAAACCTCATTAAATACAACATTTTTATTGTTTAAAACATTTTTTATGTTATATTTCAAACAATAAAGTTATTCATAATTAAGTAATTAAGCAATTCATAATAAAGTAATTCATTGAAGGAAATAATTATCCAAATGTAA
>KN883228.1:70622-90621 GCA_000934455.1 Apostichopus parvimensis | reverse complement strand
ATAAATAACACGGAGGTCAATGAATTTGCCTTTTCCTTTAGTTTGGTAAAAGAGCTGTTGACAAGTTATAAGTATCAGCCACTAGTTATAAAGGCCAAACAACCATTCTACCACCCCTCCTTACGCCCTCCCGTTAACATTTGATTATTTGATATTTCTAACTATTTCTATTTATTCATAAAATGTGCGTAACTCTTGCAAATATTCTTCATTTTATTACAACTAGTAGTATTTGAAAATAAACGATAACAGTTTTCGTTGCCATCTACTTGAAATTCTTACCATCTTTGTTTCAGTTTTTAAGTAATAACTTTATTTGTTTCTGGTAGTTCTAGTTCGTTTATAAGTTTTAAGGTTATTGGTTGTTCCTATTATACTGAAAAGCACCCCCCCCCCCCAACTCATCTTGTTACATCATAACGTGTGGAAAAGCTTTACGATGTGCTGAGCACTCCACAATCAGTAATGGAATAAAATGTTAACATATTTCCCAGCTTAAAAATACTTCCAAATATTGCAACATTTCAAAGCGCACGTCTCAATACAACACTTGTACATTTAACTCAAATAAAAATATCACTGCACAGTACCATTACCTTATTCCCTCCTATATACCCCATACGTTTACCCTCTGACTACCCCTCCCCCCCCCAATTACCCAGATGTTATCAGCCGAGGCCTGTAACGATGTTGTTCCCTTACCATAGTTCCTTGAATCTTGGTGACTTTATTCCATAGTTTATTAATCCGATCACTTCTTCCTCGCTAAGTGTGTTTCCCTTTCCTTTTGCATTGATGGATATCTTCTCTACTGATGATAGGCTCAATAAACTAAGACCGGACTCAAGTCTGATATCTTTACCGTCAAATCCACTGAAGGACCATTCTAGGCATAGTTCAGATATTGGAATCTGAAGAATAGGAAAGAAAGATCACAGTTAACTTATCTTATAGTTCATCCATGATGGATAAATACTTATGACAAATATCCAACATATATACAACAGAACACAATAATGCATTAAAAATCTATCAAATTAATCATTAATTTTAACAAAGAATTGTTTGTGATTTCTTATTTTTTCGATTTTCATGATATTAGGAATTTTATTTCATTTAAATTATTTGATTATTCAAACTTGCTTGTCAAACGTACCAATGAAAAAAAAAGCATGATATAATAATGATTTTATTAAAATAAAATTTGTAAGCTGATGAAATTCAGATAAAAGTAAAAAACAATATCATATCATATTTATATTTGGTCTGTGATATTATATTTAGCACATACATTAAATATTTCTGTAGTTTTCATAATCTATGCTATTGTTTTATTCCAGTCAGTCAGTGCATTCATTAATTCCTACAGCCTACACTTGTCGGAGACTCGACAACGATCCTGCCGTGAGTGGCCCGCTACAAATGAGTTTCCTTCCCGGGAGATACAGCGCATCTCGATACGTGTGTTTATCGTATAGACCTATACCCTACTTGCAATCAATTTCGTTATAATAAAAATAAAATAATTTCCAATCATTGTAATTACGCAAGGATTATATAGGGCTATATTAATTACGTGTCGTACATCTGTAAGACTTCCATTCGCCAGCTGACCGACAAACCAGTATCGTAGGCAGATAGCCGGCCCGGTTTAAATAGCATCACCTAAGCATACACAGTATGAACGAAGCCACCGTCATATCTTTTTATAATGTAATTTTATAGACTCATTTGAGTTTAACTTTTCCATTCAATTTTCGCCACCCCCAATTTTGATACCGTTTACCTGTAATATTTTGATCTCTCACTTTTGACCTACTATAAGCCTAAGCCTAGACTACTGTAGATCCGTTAGAAACATCCATCCTAATTACTGCTACAAACTTTACCACATATGTCCATTTAGGCCCACACTCCACAGTATATAAACTTATTTAGGATAACGTCGGAAGCTTATCTTATGACTGAGACAATAATTAAATCAACATGTACAAGGCTGACGGAGGATATACATGCAGGCTATATATATATTGCTATATTTTCTAAGCTCTTACTTTTCCCGGTAAGAGAAACTTATACTAGCCGTAGCTAGCGGTTAAAGTCTAACGTTACATTACGAAGGCTAACAACTTGATTATGAAACAATTGACATCGTGAATGTTACGCGGACACTGTCCGGTATCATGTGACGTGATTAAGTCATAGGCCTACGTGAAATGTATTATATCATAATATTGTTGCTGTAGCTTATTTCCTAAAAAAGCTAACGTTACTTGTTATACCTACACTTTTTTACATGTTTGAAGCAACTAACGTTAGGCTACCACGTCAACCAATAGGCCTAAGTATAACGCATATAACGATTACCATTGTCGGTGCAAACGAGTAGAAATGTATACTGGCCCACTAAAACATATGCAACGGTCTCAAACCAAACACAAATAAAAATAGATTCATTAATTTCATGAGCTTTACACAAGCTATTATTTGTTCGTCTAGACGATGTCTACCCTTACTTGAACACATTGAAGGAAGTTTACGTACGGATGACTGAATGTCTATGTCTGAGTACAGCGTTTACAAATAGCCTAGGGGCCTAGGCCTACTTCTTGTGCGTTCAAGCAAACTCATTTTTAATCTAGTTTCAGGTCTATCATCTAACTGTTTGATGTAATTTCTACTCTGCTGACGTTTTAAACTCATCTTTGACTGACTGTGACTCCAATTTCAAGAAGCACAAGCGTGGACTTATTATAAGGCCTATTAGTATTACAATTAGTTATTAGTATGATAGTACTTAGTACTAGCCTACTACTAGTAGGCTGAAACAGAGTCATTTCAGACATACAATTGGGTCAAAAAAAAGTAATACCTTTGAAATTCATGCAACGACTAATCTTACAAAAAGGACAACATATCTCAAGCATGCCTAGGCCTATAATTGTTGACTTTATATAGGCCTATAATTACCGTAAGTCAATATATTAACAGCAGCAAACCGCACACGGTGTAATTCCCTTAGCAGTCAAACAGTATAATGATAAACATGTGTACGTATGTGTACGTGTAAGTAGCAACGAACTGAATCTCCACACAGAGTGTACGTACGTTTTACGTGACCCGCCATGCGGGAATCTATACGTACGTCTACGTCGTGCAAAGATGATCAACGTTCACTGTGCCGCTTTGTTTGATTTTGAAAACAGGTGTTTTGTTAGAGTGTACTGGTGAAAGGAAGCTTCCAAATGTTTTAAATTGTTTAGGCTTTTGATATTCTTCTTCTAACGATACTTCTACTGTACCAAAATACATGCAACTTCTGTAAATTATTTAATAAGCCAATATTAGTTGGACTAACAAAATAAATTTCCTTTTTAATCAAAAAATAAAGAAGGAAAATGTCGCTTTCGTAAATATGCATATTCAAATCCTGCACTATACCAACTGGTAGTGCAGGAAAGAGGGCGCACTTCCTAAACAAATGTTGCAGGTTCCAACTCATTTTCTAATTAATGATACTTTTGAAACGTTTGGAGATAAATGATCGGTCCCCTATTGTGTTGTTTCATAGTCTACCATACATTCTTGACAGTGTCATCACTTAGGTAAATGCTGATTTTTCTTAGGCAAATTATCACGTCACTATGTCATATCGGGGGTGTATGTTTCTGATGTGTCATGGGGTGTGTAACTAGTAAAACTGTGATACTCTCGGCTGCGTATGATTTGTCACATCTCTCCTATCGTGTTTGTTTCATAGTCTACCATGCATTAAGGAAGTGTCTTCATAGTTAATGCTAATATTTCTTAGGCAGATGATAACTTTGTCTTATCGGGGTGTATTTTCTTCGTGTGTCGTTGAGTGTGTAAATATTAAAAAACAGTGATAACCTCGTATGCGTTAACGGGGGATCGTGTCACATTTGTGTTAATCACGACTCACTCAGACACCGACAATTGGTGAATAAATAACATCATCTCGGTCAGATTTTTAGCCTTAGATCAAGTATAATATCCGTTGTTCATAATGGACACGTGATACTGCAATGTACCAAATGGTTAGGGTTGCTTGTATGAATGTTATCAATGCCATTTATCTATGTCTTATCACATCTCTCCTATAAAGTGTTTCTATGTTGTTTTAATGCTGTTAATACTGACATGATGTATGTGTCTGTTGTATTTTATTACACTGTCTGTAGATTTCATCAGACTATAACTTACACTGTGTAATCACAAATACGTACGGAAAATAAACATATTTACCTGGTCTCTATCACATTGTTAAAGAATACATCAAGCTACTTTAATCCACATAATTACAGCGTATGTTGAGCCTGCTGTGGGAAACTAATAAAAAAGACCAATCGATGTCGTTTCATGGTATCATGACGTCACCAGGTTACCAAAACGGTTCACGCATTCCTCGTAACTGAATTAATATAACAAACTGGATCGTTAGCTGAAACAGGCAAACACAATCCTATTTAATAATATAAGGTGTATAGGTTTTCTCTCGTAAACAGTGTTGTGATATAAACGCGAAGTGTACGTCATATGTATGATTACTTACGTCATGACTTGATGCTATCTGTAACAGCTGTACTGTAGACCTCTGTAGTAACTTGCTGTCATCACTTCTGATGTAAACAATTTTAGAGCAGAGCTCCCTAACGGTCTCCTTGATGTCATCAACGCCACCAGATTTCTCCAGGATACAGAGGATTGCAAACTTATCGCCATCCTTCCTGCTCTTTAAGTAGTCGATGATTTTACTTCCAACTGAACCGTTGATTCCACAGGCGAATCGATACAAGTACTGGAGGTCAAACGGATCCAGGTATCTGAGAGCACGTGATAGTTCAGCTGGAGTCTCGGCCTCAGAAACTACATCTATGAGGACGTATGATGCATACCATTCACAGAAAAGTTTATGATAAAACCTGACCATGATCTTCATCTGTCCGTCTGTAGCAACAAAGTCTGCTTCTTCTACTAAAATACCTATTGCCACATAATGTGCATATAATGCTTGACCAAGTCGTTCACACATGACATCTCTGTCCCACAGAATCTGTTGTTGTGCTTTGTTGAGTCCCTTAAAGGCTATTTGACAGAGTTCTTCATAATGAGTCTCGAATCTAATCATGTATGGGTAAGTGTTTACATCCAAGGATTTGTTCTTCTGGTGATCGTGGAAACATTTGATCATGTACGAGAAGAAGTCAGTGAGAGTGTTAAACTTTTGGAAAATATCACTTTCATGAGTCATGTGAGAAAACATGACGAAAAAGAGAGGAACCTGACAGAGGTCATCTAGGAGGGCATTCTCTTGAAGAGCTCGTTTGATTTTATCAATTGCAGCTTCGTCGTTTGGTCCGGTTACAGCTTTACGGATGTACTCATCTCGAGAGATCTCATCAAACCCAGTCAACTTTACTCTCTTCGTCTTTGATTTTGAATAGTCCTTTGGTAGATATCTGGTTGTCAAGGTAACATCCACATCCTGTAGTTTCGTGAACCTGATGATTTGTCCTACGTCATTTCCTGCGTCATTGTCTCTGTCCGGGTATTCGTCATAACCGTCCAGTATAATCACAGTCGAAGAAAATGATTCCATTATTTTATTAATGTCAATTCTTCGAATACGAGGTTCCTTAGACAAGAGGAACATTTTGATAGCTCGATCTATTTTTTTAATGTTACCCATCTGCCGTAACTTGAGAACGATCAGATTCTCTACCCCATAGAGGGGGGAATCTTTAACCCCATTACACCAATCATATGCCAGTTGCAGGGTCAGAGTTGATTTACCATACCCAGGTTCACCCTCTAATATACGTCTGGTTGTTCTCAGCTCAGAATCAGTAAATATATTCTTGTATGATTTTAACCGTCTCCATGATTCATCCGGTCCAAGGAATCTTCCGTCCCCAGCAAGTACCTGTATACCGCCCTCGACAAATACTCTGTCTACACAGTAGAGTCTGTCTTTAATGTAAGGAACGGGTTGTACAGCGTCATACTGCTCTTTGTAAATATCCTTAAGGGCAGCAAGGTAAATTTTCTTCATTTCTAAAATAATAATGATAACAGACAGTAACATTAAACTATAAATATTCAATTGAGCGGCACACATCGTTTCGATTTCATTCGATTCGATTGAGAACACAATATTTCCAAGATAGCACGACTCGCAGCGTGAGAATGAAACATGGACGGGCAATTTCTTAGTGATTTGTTAATAACTTGCCACAGAATCTAAATATGGACAAATACAAATATATGATCAGCATTCTAGTATTAAGATGGTTAAACAACTTGAAATGGTTGAACGGTAAAACATTTA
The DNA here is from genome assembly GCA_000934455.1 of Apostichopus parvimensis. NCBI lineage: Eukaryota > Metazoa > Echinodermata > Holothuroidea > Aspidochirotida > Stichopodidae > Apostichopus > Apostichopus parvimensis. The sequence continues at coordinate 84,272 of KN883228.1, read as the reverse complement.
CTCCCACAGATATCATATCATGAACAGATTACTATCCGATGCTTACCATAGAACGCAGGTAAAGTCTTACATAACTTCTCAGTATATCATCGGTTTAAACGAAACATTCTCAACAGACCGTTTATTACGTTATAGATTAATCAACGAATATAAAACAATTAATATCATCAATGAATATCTAAATATATTGCCAATGTCGGAAAGGACTGTCTTATCAACGAATTAGCTATATGACGTCACTGGTTTCTACATAAGTGTTGAAAGTGCAGTGACCTTTATAACATAGTATGGTAAGACCCACCTGCGATAAATGACGAAAAGCGGAAGAACTTACTACTATATTATAATAACCGATTCATTATCACTGAGGAGGGTTAAAGGGGCTTTAAGGTAATTATGTTTATTTTTCAGATCCCCTTCAATTTGTATTTATTAATAACACGACAAAAACTTGATTATACTGACCCTCCATACTGAGTGATTGAGTCTCTGGTGACGTCACTGAAGGAGAAGCAGAAGGAGGAGGAGGAGGTCGATGAGTGCTTCTACTACTGTGGCCAGTCTGTTGCGTTGCCGGACTTTTCGATTTTCCGAGAAAATTACCCATAATGCACCATTGATATTAGATCTAGTATAATAAATGAATAAAGAAATTAAAACGAATAAATAAAACTAAAGAACTCAAATAATCAACTTGATTCAATCCTTAGATTGATCAGAAAAAAATATGAATTATTTAATCATGTGATTAAATATATGTGTATCTCTTCTATCAGTTTTACATCATTTACATAATTGATGAAGAAAATAAATCAGGAGGGAATAATTTTTAAAGGAGAAACTAGTGAAGCGCCCTTCAATAACTAATCAAATAATACCGTAATGTAATATATGTTTATATTACTTCAATGTTTGTACCATCTTTGATAATAACACCCGTCAAAGAACCTTTAACTAACAGTAACTACACTAGAACAACTATCGATTCATGCATTTTATATTTGAAAGGAATACAATGTAGACTAGTGAGACTCTTCTCATACATAGCCCTTCCCCTCCCTCTCCCATTACCACCCGATGTAGCTAACAGTATGATTAGGAGGGAGGATCGAAAGAGGAAAGCAAATTGACCAACTCCCCAAAGAGTATTTGAAAAGAAGAAAGGAAAAACAGTACTGCATTGAATAAAACCATCTCGTTACCTTGTCTAACAGAGTAGCACACTATACCTTAGAAAATGGACTAAAATGTACACAAGTACTTTATTTCCTTACTTGCTTTTCAGTAGGCCAAAACCGTAAATATGATTGTAATTTTTGATGCAGGTAAAAAGCTGCGTTAGATTACTTCAGATACTAGCCGCATTTTTACCAGGTACAGCTGGTTACGCCCCATATAGAACAAACAATTAGTGACAACAATTGTTTGGCAAAATTCAAATTCCAGACACTTATAAAAATGGTCACATGACAATCCTCACCAATAAGGACGAGCTCTCAAAACGAAACTTTACTTTGGAATATCACAAAAGGTAATATACCAAAGTTCACTGTTTACACAATAATATAGTATATAGACAGGTGGGTACCATAACACTGACGTATCACTGCAGGACCCTGGAGAATAACTGTGTACAGAAACTGAAATAATATATTACTTAGACTTTAAGGCTGACCTTTAACTCATCGAGTGTATATTATATAAGTTAACGATCACAGTCAACATATATAAAAGAAGAGTACATAGCGTGCACACAGTAAAGCACGTAGTGTAAAAGGAACGCTGATATTGTTTTCTACTTTCTTACATTTAATATAACCTATCAGTATCTACCTTGACCGTGCTGATGTTAATAGTCACACTAATTTGCGAAACGTGTCCATATTGATTCTGGAATTGTGAAACGAATGGTGCCACTCATTAACGACGAAAGGGTCAAACCAAAATTCAAACGTTGCTCAGGTTGAATAAAATGCATGCACATCCCTTCATCGATTAATATATTTAATTATTCTTGTTCAAATATTGTAAGTGTATATTAAGTGTTCTCGATTGATCGTCTTTAGTAGATGTATGTAGCTATTAACACATGGAAAAATAGTTTTTATTTCTGTGACAAGCAGTCGCAGATTATTTTTCGTTCCTCTTTTGCTTCCTACAGTGAGATTAAGAATTGCTATTTCAATATCGTTTTATCCACATAAATCTGGACACAAATTATCTCCTTTTCCCCATGAAATAAACTGCGAATCCATGTTGTATTTTTTGTGGGAGACATGACGAGAAAATTGATCATCTTTTTTGGGAGTTTGGGATCACTGCAAATTTATATTAGATATTGAACAATGATTCTGGGGAGGACTTTCGTTTTGAAGAAGCAAGACATTCTCTTTTGCTATAAGTTGCTCTTAGGATATCCTTCCAATTTTCTTATATAACATTTAAAATATTACATTTTAGCAAGAAGTTAAATGATAAAATTCCACATGTAAACGAATTTCTAGCCAAATTAAAGTTCATTCTTTAAGTTGAAACATAATCAGAGGGCGTCGAAAACATTCCATTTAACATGTTATCTTAGGCATTGACAACTGCAACTTTTTTGTTTTCATTCGAATTAGCTTTACGCATTTTTTTAATCGATTCTTTTTTTTGTATTTCTGAAATTGAATTATCACAATTGTTCACACTCTGTATTATTAATACTGTTGAATAGATTATAATGGGAAAATAATTCTAAAAAGAATTTACATATGGCTTCATAATAAACGAGCAAAAGTGAAAGCAATTAAATGTTCATTCTACGGATTTGTACGTGTTTCTGATCCGCAAGTTGTAAATGCTGATTGCTGAAATATGTATACTTACGTGAGATAAATCCCGAGTAGAAATAAATGCTACCTTTAATCCATTACCGGGAGAAAATTGTGGCCAAGGACGCGTATGTTTAAACAGTTTAAGTCTCATGAAAATACAAAGATTTCTTACACATCAAGTATGTGTACTGTGGAGTCAAAAGGCTCCATATCGGACATGAACATAAGTAATTTAAATAAAATGACCAACTGATTAAAGCAAAGTTGATATTTTAAGAATGAAAGATTAAATAAAGGTGTAAGCTACAACAGTAAATGTTATTGCCGTAGTACCCGTTTAGAATATGTTATGCTGACGTTCATGACAAGTTTTCCCATTTAGTATCACTTAATAAACCATATAATTGAACCATTAATGTTGGTTGGTATTTAAATGTGATGGTTTTATAGTGCTTTTTGATGTATTACGCAAGATTCGAAAGCTTTCGTTAATATTATGTGAGTTATCAATATAAAACAAATTAATTCTTTACATTTACTTGGATCACAGACTGCTGTTCGTTTGGTTTGCGTTAAGAGGATCGAGATCAGATCTCATAATGCTATTTTGTTTCATTTTATATCTAATATATGATACCAATATTGCATTGTTTGATATAAACCGTGAACCCTAGACGTTATATCAATGATACAGATAAGGTACAAATACAGATATCACGCACTGGCGGCATGATCACCTTTGACCCACACAGTCGGCTGATTGTACCATTGTTATAATGTTACCAGGTTTACATTATTCAGACTAACGTTACAGGGAATAATTTGTAATATGATATCAATAAGGACGGATAAACCCAATGAATTAGACATTAAGCTGCATATTGATATTAGGCCTACGTCAAAACATAGGAAGCTCTATAGTGTACGATTTTATTTTACAACTTTATGTTAATGAGATAATCACGTGATACTTAAAGGACATTGCAATATACATAAGCAATGTAACATCGCATACTGACCGACAATATCACTCATCAATCAATATTTAGATCTGTTATTCTCTTTTATCCTGGTAAGATTGCGGAAGAGGACATGGTTAACAGGGAGTGTGGCGTGTGTGTGGGTGGGGTTGGGTGGGAAGTAAGCCCCACCTACCATCGTCAGTCCGGGCAAAAGGGTTGGGTAGGAGGATTTTTAAATTCAAACGCGAATACTAAGACCCACCCCGACCCCCTCCACACACACACACACGCCCAAACACACATGAAACATCAAGAGTACTTGTTAGCACAACCTTGCATTAAGCGACAATCATAAACCTAATTTCTGTATTTATTGTTATGTTACGTGCCTCAGAATGCAAACTTTATATTCATTTTCTCTGAGAGCACGCTCCCCTTGCCCGTTATCAGAGAGTCGGTTTCGATGAAGCTAACGCCACAGTTTTCATTAAGAACTTCCTTCATCTGCCTCCTGCATTCCTGATCATATCATTTACCATCTACCATCTTTAAAATCCTTTGCACGTCACTGCTACGAGCTAGCTTGTCTCCACCAACAGGCAACGTTAATTAAGTACATGTAACTTTAATGTATGATACCGTACATTCATGCATCAAGCCAGTGGCAGAGTAACTACACACATTTAAGTTGTTAATATAGTTCATTAGATGGGAGTATACGGTATAGCTGCAGGGCTAAGAAATAAACTGTAGTGGTAAAATGAAACTATATGCAAGTTTTCTGCAGTATTTATAGTCTGAATATTTTTGATATAACATATGCAATTTTTATGTTACATTTTCTTCAACGTTACCTACCCTAAGTTAGACGAAACTTGTTACTCTCTACGTCTGTCTTGTCGTCTGATAATAGGTTACTTTGAGAGGAAAAATCATGTCTGCTTCCATGTTGGATCCCAACGACAGTAATGTACACGGCCCGTTATTCCTGTGATGAGCATAACGCAGTATGATTTATGCAAAGCACACAATATACCACGATAGGACTTTGGTTGATTGTATTTACTTGTCTATAGAATCGCAAACTTTCTGTTTAAAAGTAAACATTATACCCTGCACAAGATAACAACAGGTATTTCTATGCCGGGTAATAGTTGTGAATATGTTGGTTTGTTTTCTGTATAATGCTATAGTATAATGATAAAACGACATGTACTTTACATATAGAAAATAGAATTCTTTCTTTCGACAAGGAAATACATTGTCTCGGGTTGTGTTATTCCAATACAACTTACATGTAGGTTTGGGTACTTTGTCAGCTTGGTGACTGATTTTACATCAAACTATAATCACTCGATTCAACTATATTTGTTCCCTTTTATATATGATGCGTTTGATGTGGTTTCATCAATGTCTTTGATTTAAAAGGACAATAACCCAGCCATGATCTGTACATTTTCGAACAGAGATCATTTTGAAATATATCTCCCCAAAACAACTAAGAAGAATATTGATCCGATTGGTAGTGAGAGATATCCTCTAAATTGAAAGTGGAATCTAGACGCTCTCATTTATTAGCCCCAACCCACCCACCCATTTTTTATACCACAGTGCCACTAGAATACGACGCCTTTTACTTTATATAGATATTCTTTGCCATATTTTCTATATAAAATGTTCACCGAGTTGACACTGAGAGCAATGTCATGGTATGTTCATGTAAACAGCTTCAATTAATATTTTAGTTTCAGTATTTGCAAAATCCCATTCAGAAATAAATCAAGAAAACATGTAATATCATATTTAGACTTGATCAAGTCTTCTGCCTTAAGTGTAGATGAATATTACTCCTTGACATCTCCCAAATACAACACAGTTGCTCTTGTATATTTTTATCACTAAGACCGATGATGATGCTGGGTGTGTCTCTCCTTTAAGTTGATTTAATCTCGTAAAATACACGGGTAGGTAGATTAGTTAGGGTCATATTAGATTAACGGGCTGATAAATAACTGTACAATTATACAGCAATGCTTGGCTATTCTGTTTGTAGTTTGTGTATTTATTATCAAAGCAAAGTGTTAGAGCTCGACCTCGATTCATACATAAACTGTTCACAAAATTAGATAGTTGAATATAGAAGGCAAGTGCCCAAAGTCCTCCCAAACTAAGTATATATTTGCAGTACATTTTTAAGGAAGTGAATGGTAAATGACGTCCACTTTTAACATGTCAAGTTGATATGAACATCATTTTGCAAACTCGCATGACAAGTTCATCCGGATTAGACCTTATGAATTTCAGTATATTTTGCCCACGTGCTTTACAATTAGTTAACAATTATCGTTAGAAACAAGATGAATGTTCTTTATTCCTGATCCATAAATAACCGTATTTGTAGCGATTACGATGAACATTAATCAGAGTGACACACACGAGTACTGTGTGCTATATCGCATTGTAATCAGGTTATGCTTTGAAGTTTTTTAAACTTGTTTTTACATTTATTTTTAGAGACAACACTCATCATGTTTAAAACATTTTCTTCATTTTTGAGATGCTTTTATTTCTGAGAATGTCTAATATTTACATAAAGTAATCCATGTTGGTATTTTTTTATTCATCATTGGACCATGTAAATCATTTTTATGTCGTTACAATATCTTTAGCATATGTGCTTGAATAAATTCCACAGTGTAAGTTGTCTAGCCTAAGATGAAGGGGGGACTCATTGGATTTAGTTAATAAATAACAATAGTAATCGGAATCAAATCATGCATGTTGTACTGTATACTCTCTAATGGGATCACATAACATCGCGTTACTTGGTTATCCGACTGTTTTAAAAATGGTTCTTCTTCAGCTGACATGAACCATTACTACCTGGACCTTATATAACTAACACATATAGAGAGGAAACAATGCAATGCACCGGTTTAATCAATACAAACTCAACTATCAGACAATCAATTGACTCATCGATTACATTATTTTCTTTCATTACATTTTCACTCGCTATCGTCAAAGTGTATGTTTTGCGACACTATGTAAATGACTCAGAAATGCCAATGAATACCGTAGCTTAATCATCAATGTGATACAATATTGTATTTACTTATAGTGTTTAGCATGTGCTGTCTTATTTCCATCGTTAAAGTTAACGTTAAAATAATATATATTTCAATTGATTTTGTCATATTTACGTTTTTACATCAAAATAGTAACAAAGTTCCTACACATATTCAGCAGTTCATACAGGTCTCGTAAAGTACGGACTATATATAATAGATACTTTGCTGGGAAATACACTATAATGGTTTCACTATGTAGATATACTGTAGGTAAGTATTCTACTAGTTTTAGTCTAAAAATCTGCTGTAGCTAAATGCAAATATCACAATGTGTCTCTCGACGTAATCTTACCTTCGGTTAGACTAGATTTGTTGATCTCTCCTTGTGACTTGCGGTCTAATAGTATGTTACTTTACGAGGAAATTTCTTGTCTCCTCCATTTCTGGCTCCCAATGAGAGTAATGTGCGCGAACAGTCAATCCTGTCATGAATATAACGTAGTATGATTCAAACATAGAACGTAATAAACCACGGTAGGACTTTGGTTTATGATATTTACATATGCATTGAAATCTATGCAAACTTTCTGTTTAAAAAGTAAACAACAAACCCTGCACAAGATAACAGCTTACAGGCGTTTGTGTAAATATAGATAACTATAAAAAGTGTCTTTGTCACGTCATGTCTTTTAGTTGCTTAACAATCATTCCTAATTGTGTGAGAGGTAACAATAAAAAATGCATCGTAAATAATTATGGAAGAAAACCATTATTCTTTCGGCGGAAAGGATATAAAATGTTCTTATGGGTATGTGATTCTAGTACAGAAGCTTAGCGTATATGTTCTGACACTTTATCAGATTAGTTATCGATACAGTATCAAACTGTTATCTTACGTTCCAATTAAAGAAATGTTTATGTTCTGACACTTTTGATTAAAGTTCACCAATGTCTTTGATTTATCTTGTCTTTAATTACTTATGTGGATTTAAGATGTTGATATTGAACTAACTTCCAAAAAAAAGAACTAAACAATATTAAAGCTTGCATGACTATTTTTCTTCTTTTGAGTTAACATGTTGTGCAACGCGTGTTTTGCAATGAGTTTCGATTTATCGCCACAAACAAGACCATTTCGTGTTGATACCTGACACTCTTAGTAACCGTATTCAGAGTAAACGATTCATATTGATCAGAGTTACAAATATGCCTTACTGGATGTAATATCGCACTATAAGCATGTTTTGCTTTGAATTCATTCAAAATGTTATACCATTGAGCGGTTAGGAAGTTGTCTTATAGGAAAGTATACAAACTGAGATCAGGTATAGCGAAAAACTCACTCTCTAGCGTGATGATAAAATGTAGAAAGTCTGTAATACTATATGAAACATGGCGCCTCATTGAAAATGATACGTTATCTTTAACAGCTCACGCAATTGTGTTTATAATATCAAAGTTCATATTAATATTATCTTGGCGATAAGCTTAACTACAACCCTGGATGATTAACTAAGCTATTTATCTTATCAAACCAATAAGGGTACGACTTTCTGTCAACCTACATGATCATATCATATTTTATAATAAGGATTGAAAGGCTACTCTGAATTGAATTTCCAATCACGTCATTGTCATATGACTCAATATGATCGACACATGAGTTCAGCAAAGGATGAAACGTATAAAATGAAATAGATTGTGACAAACAGAACAAATATGTTCAACATTGAAAGACAAATTACAACATGATTAAGTCACAAATTGCAATATGATTAAATCAAACAGAAGAAGATCGTCCATCGTTATCAATTTTCTCTTACATAGTATCTGCTTGTATTGCCATGTGCGGAAGTATGATGTTATAATAAAGTATAATATACATGTAATTCACATGTTCACATATGTTATACCATGAAGCAGGTTCAGTATCTCTCCTACAGCGTTGCGGATACTATTGCTGTATGTCTCTGTAGCTCAGAGCAATTAATTCTCTAGCTTTCTTTCCGTAAGAATTGCTCCACCATTATCACAAACGTTCCCAGTTGAGCTTGATTCTTGTATATATGTATAGATATAAATGTATGTGGACGAGATCAAACACCTAAACGTGTAGCAATATGTTCACAATGGTCTGTGTTTAATTCCGTAAAAGAACTACACGCACCTGATTGGTTCATTGTACTTTGTGTTCAGAATTACAATGAAAAACAAGACATGATACCGCGTTCTTGTTAAATTCTATAACAAAAGCTCATTTGAAGTAAGATGAAGAACGCCGTCACTTGCCTTTACCTCGCAATAATTACATAAAACAAGCGGTTATAACTTTAAATTTCTGTCAAGTATATTTTGAAAGTATTGTTCGTTCTCCTTGCATCATGTGATATCATTCCTGCAATCTCCTATATATCTAAATTTATGGATTATCGAATGACGCTTTAAAAAGGTAAACTGTAACTTCTCCAATGACGTCACCAGCTTTAAGTAATCAACTTATATGAAGTCAAGTTTCTTTTTTGATATTTGTATTATTCTTATTAACTCAGTTTATTTATTTAACTGTTGAGGGATAGACCTATCAAAAACGGCTGTTTCCAAACCAGGTGACCAGATTGGGGATCTTTGCTAGAGTGGTGTAGATAGGACATCATTCATCTTCCTTCACTAAATTTCAACTATTTTTGCAGAAATGTATAACTTTCTTTCCAAGGTTTACATTTTAAAAATTCGGATTGGATGGAAGTTGAAAAGGTAATGAACGAAATTGTAAAATTGGTTAAATCGTACAACATGGAATGACAGGAGTTAACCGTAATGCAGTGAGGCTGATATATTTTGAGAGAACTTAAATTATAAGTTACGGTACACCTTGTGACTCAGCAGTGATAAAACGCATCTCTTATAAACCTTCTTCTTGTTTTGTGATTTTATTTATTTGATTTTATTAGCAATGTTAATCTTTGTAGTTTTGGTTTCATTATGTATTTGATACAACTACACCGAGACAGAACACTAGGAAAAGTATGTACTACAAGCAAGAAAAAAGTGGTTGAGTAAACATCACAAAACGGTCACTAAGGAAATGCATCGAAATTGATTTGACAGATCAACATTTAATCACAAACAACATCAGTTACCGGGAATATATAGATATTGATTTGTTTTCCTACAGGCAAGATATGCGAAACGAAATTATTGTTAACTCTTAGTCTGATTGTTTCAAGATCAAATACTACAGGCAAAAAGGACGTAAACGCAAACGTTGGAGCATATCACTGTTTATTGGTTTAGAAACTGTCGTAGAATCAACAGACGAAGTTATAAACAAATATATAATTGCAGTTTGAAATACAACAGTTTGAGGATATTTCATAAACAAAACAAGATTTGACATAATTATCAAGCCTATTGCATATTTCATTTTGTTAAATTTGGTCTGAGAAAAAAACAAAATATTTGAAAAATAATCTACTTTTTGGTCATCTGTGGAACATTGCCAGCAGTTGGGTACAATTATAGGGTAAAATGATGTTTATTTGAGAATACGATCTTTGTCGAACAAATCATATTTTGTCTGTAAATATTACGGCTAACATTACTTGACGCACATTAAACAAAGGAATTAGACAACAGTCCATTCTCCAAATACAACGTTATGTATTTAAACTTAGACATCCTTCATATTTAGAGTAACACACAATGAGTTCTGGAACAGGCGTACAATTATAATTCATTATAGTAAAACAGTGCACCCTCGTCATCGACCGACGTTTCCTAGCACTTACTCTCCTAAAACAGAAGGAACATAGCGCAATGTATGAATTTCAAAACAAACAATATCGATATAAGAAAAAAAAAACAGAAAAAAACCTTCAATGATTATCTCACCATAACAGATAAACAACTGCATGGCTAGGAAAATATCTATACCAGACAAGAACATTAATAACATGTGCAAAAAGCAGGGTAATTGCAACAGGTTTGATATTCCAATGACGCCCAACACCATGGCTACAAAAGGTCCGATGTACCTTTTGCCCTCGGTACTTAACTATAACTATTATCAATGTAAGATAACAACATTAATACAACCCAATATATTTAGTATGCCAAGGCGAATATCAATATGACTACAAAACCTTCTATATTTCTTCCCTGTTATTATCAGTAAGTTATTTACAACCATATAAAAAGATTATAAAAAATGAGTTCAGTGTGTTCTGTATTAAAAACTACCCATATTATTTGGCTAAAACAGCAAATGTTAGTAATAGAATACCTGCATACAGGTCTCTTAATAAACGACATTTAAAATCAATACGTTAAACTACGTACAAACAGTTCCTCGCTGAATACAAACTTTTGGCGTAAACTATAGTAAGCAGAGTTCTCTTTCTTTTAAGAAGCTGTTAAACTGTTTGAGCATTAACTCTTAAGCTATCTATTCTAGCGGTAACAATACACCAATATACTTTAGACGTAAGAAGGAATAAGACCGAGTGAACCGCTTTCATGACACAATGAGTTCATTCACAACCTACCCTTTACAGACATACCATACACTGTGTAGTTAGTATTTTACAATATATCAGTTACTAAAGGCCACATGCATAGTGGATAAGGTCGAGTGAACCACTTTCATATCACAATATGTTCGTCCAAAACCTACCCTTTACAGAAACACCGTGCCCTCTGTAGTTAGTATGTTACAAGATATACGTTACCACAAGCAACATACATAGTGGATAAGGTCGAGTGAACCACTTTCATATCACAATATGTTCGTCCAAAACCTACCCTTTACAGAAACACCGTGCCCTCTGTAGTTAGTATGTTACAAGATATAAGTTACCACAAGCAACATACATAGTTGATAAGGCCGAGTGAACCACTTTCATGTCAACAGTTTTCGTCCACAACCTACCCTTGACAGACATACCATTCACTCTGTAGCTGGTATGTTACAACATATCAGTTACTACAGTCCATATGCATATTGGGATCTTTCGTTCAATATTATACCACTGGTGTTTGTTATTGTGCAGTAGCTTTGAATGGTTATTTCATCATTCCTGTTTCAGAAGAAAGAAAACAAAATGCCAAGATTTGAAACAATACATACTTCAAATTAATTTACTTGCATGGGTTTGGTATATTGTTCCACATTTTTAATTTGTTTCATTTGGTTACAAGGATTTTACCAAGTGTCTATTTCCCAGTGTAAGTTCACAATTATAGTACCCAATCTTTAAACACGTACATTAATCACTGTAACACTTAACCAAACAATACATTCATGTCCGAGACAACATGTCTCCTTGGTGATAAATCTATATTTCCTTATGACTTCATAATCTCCGAAGAATAGCGCATGTCCAACTTTTAAACTTACTTGTATTTGTCATGATAAACATTCCATTTACAATATCGTTAATTTTAATTTGATGAACGTAATGCATTTATCACTATTTGTTAACTTTACAGTAAGCAATGAAGATACAACTCGGCCATGTGATAGAAAATCGCAAAAGCGAAAGTATGTTAACAACGAGGTATAGAGGTGTGTTATTCTAGCAAACAGAAAGTGCATTGTCAGAATGGAGTTCTACTGACAAAAGGTGACTTGAGAATAATGACATATTCAGTTAGTTTAAGTCCCTGGAATAAGTCAATTCGACAAAACCGTAAAACTTTTGTCCTTCAATTCTGAGATAAATGTACGATTCACAGAACATTCTGACAAAGTACTACTTTCAAAGAACTACAGGCGTAAAGTCATTCTCAACTTTGACCGAGTTGTGTACATAATATAGAGTCAATCCATCCATTGTATGACTTGATTAAGCAGTGTTGAACAGCTAACAATACACTAAGCTTAGATTGTAATACATGGTGCAGTACTGACACAATGTACAACTGTATTTTGATTCGGACAAACAGCTGGATGCTGTAAAAGAATGTGAAAAAATTACCTGTTTGTACAATGCTCGAAATTGCGCAGCCTGGAGGAAAAGAACAAAATATGATGGAAAATTACTATTTCTGGCAATAGAATATGTTTTGGTAAACGTGCGAGTAAACTGTGAAGAAGCTGAGAAGTTGAAATAATTGAACTCGGTAGCAATTTTATTGTAAGAATTTAATATATTAATATAATTTTACAACGTGTTATATCATATATAAGATGAGACACTTCCTGCATTACACTACTATTTGTTTATATTACAACCAGATATTACAAATTTCATATTTAAACATTGTGGTGACTTCCTTATAGTACACGTCATTCCAAAGATTGTCAAAACCACTTAACTTAAATTATTCATAAAATAACTTTTAAGTCCCTTTATCTCAAATATTTTACCTTTGACCTCTCCAAAGTATAATATTTGCCAGTCGTTCCCATTATTATCACACGAGATGTTTAGCAGTCAGTTTGACAATGAAGAAGCGAATGTATAGTCGATAAACCGCAATTTGGCCTCATTTTAAGTCACATATGTACTAGTGTTTCCGGTATATCCATATGGTTGTTTGCACCCTAACATTCAACATACATCAATAGTTGCATGATACCAACATATAAGTCCTAAACTTTCAATCAAGGCTTAAATTTTCTAAATCCTCTCACCTTTCTCTCATAGACTTTCTCTTTTAAAACAACGGATCCGATCTTTTCCTGAAGTTTAATGGAAAGTTAATGTATAATTGACATATGTTCTAATTTCAGTTATGCTATGCCGTACACACATCATTCATATTTAACAAATACAATTGTTAATATCATATTATACATTA
>KN883228.1:52632-68478 GCA_000934455.1 Apostichopus parvimensis | reverse complement strand
TAAGCAGTCCGTAAATCGAAACCAAACAGCATAAACATTCGTTAAATAACAATGACCAATAAACACTCATTGAATGAATAATAGGCTTATCATCAAAGGTAAGAATTTTATTTTATATTTTTATTATTTCATCTATTATGTATTCTACAAATCAATTGATAACATAAATCAGGTCATTAGTTGAAATACTCGAAGAATTTCACTAAAATATCTTCAATAACAAGAGGTCAATAGATAAGAGGCTGCTTCGATATTTACAATTTTAACTGAACAGCTGTATATTACTTCAATATATTCATTTTCTAACGATATGCTTACTTAACGGTCTTAAGGTTGATACTATTTGTGATGTAGATGAATATGTCAGTCATCTGTTCTTCGGTAATCTCTCTTCCGGTCTGTGTGATGTGGAGACCATGGAGGGTGTTCAGATTCGGTACTTGTAGTCCAGATGTCAGAATCAACATATTCGTAGACACATTCACTGACTGAAAACAATCACTCAGCAGTAACATTGGTATTTCAATCTGTGAAAATAATCCACAGAGATCATCCTGAAATTGATTTTTGTTATTAACTCTCACCCACTATCAAAACAGTGTAACTTCTGAATTGTTCCCTAGCCACTTGATTAGACTGGTATGTAATCGGTATCTAACTAAGTTTGCATCAAGGAAGGATATTTTTCGTTCTTTGATTTAAAGAAAAAGGCAGAGCAAAATGCAGAAGACAATATTTGTCTTTATTTTTTTTTTTTTCATTTTCAAATCATTTGCATATAGGGAAGACATTTAACTATATTGAAAGAAATATACCTGAAATTTAATGCGACTATTTTTTATGTGTTTGCTACAATATTGTATAAGGCTACAATCCTCGACAAAAATAGATTGGACACCCCACTCCCCGTATCAATGTTGCAGTTTCTGAGCGCTTTTGGCTACAACATTGAACGGGGGGAAGGGGGTGCGCTTAAACCAATATCGCTCGTTGCTGCTCATACTGTCCCATCATTTTTTTCCAGGATTGTAGCTCCTGGCATCGTTCATACATTGAGACGTATTGTCTATTTGCATTACTGGCATTATAAACTGCTCTCTTCACTGCGAGAACAACAAATTAATATAAATGCTTCTTACCTTTTGTGAGACCGCTGTTTCCAATAATTGGAGGGTAGCCTTGTTCAAACTTGTAGAATTATTCGTGCTTAGCTGAACCATGTTTGAGCAAATTTCCTTGATGATGTCCAAAACTGTCTCTGGTGAACCTCTTTGCTCTAGAATACACATTATTATGATTTCTTCCCGTCTGTTCAAGTTACTAAAATACCTTATGATGTGGTTTCCAGCCAAAGAGTTCATACCGCAAGCGAATCGATAAACGTACTGTAAACTTAAATGATCTAATTCATCCATAATATCCATGACGTCATTATCATCTGTAATATCAGGTGATACTAACATATCTACAAGGTGAAGAGCTGCGTACCACTCGAGGAATAGGTCGTGATAGAAGCTTACACACGAGATAGTTTTAACATCTTGTCGAAATAACGAGTTATCCGAATATTGCAAAACAGTCTTTTCCTGTAAAATTCCAGTCTGTAAGAAGTGTTTTAAAACTCTTCGTCCTATCTGACTGGAGAGGTTTTCTTTTCTCCAAGAGTTTCTACGATTGTAACCTGATAAGCTTTCAAAAGCAATCCGGTTGAGCTCTTTGTGGTCAGGTATAGCCACATCTTCATATGTCTTTCCTCGAAGATGTAATGATGAATCTATGTAGCGGAAAAAGCTCGTTACGGATTTATATTCTGCAAAATCCTTGCTTGAATGACTGAGATGAGCGAACAAAACAAAATATAAAGGAACTTGACAGATATCTCTTAGGACCGGGCTGCAATGAATTGCATACTTTATTTTATTAGTAGCTGTTCTATCGCCTTTAGTCACTGCCTTCCTTAGATATTTGTCCTGCGCGTCACTGGTGAATCCAGACAGACGTAATCGTTTAGACTGGGACTTTAACTCCTTTGAAAACGATCTTGTAGTAAGTATCAATTCCAAACGAGGATTATTCTCTATTGTATTGAGAACATCTTTGGGAATATGTTTGTTATTTTCCACGTATTTATCAACATCATCTAATATGACTACCACAGATGTTGCTGTATCAAGCATGTCACTGATCTCATTGCTTTGGATCTGAAAACCTTTCGGTAAAAGAGTAGTTTTGATAACTTCAAACAAAGATGTAGCTGATATAACCTGTCCGAGTTTTAAAAGTATCAGTATTTCAACATCTTTCATGGATGAAGTCGAGAGATCGTTGCACCATTCATAAGCTAATTGAAGGGTTAGTGTTGTTTTACCATATCCTGCTTCAGCTTGTAAAATTCGTCTCTTCGAACCTAATCCAAGATCAGAACATAATCTTGGTAAGATTGTAACGGTGTCCAATTGTTCTTCTCTACGTCATCTTGTCTTTCAATACCGCCCTCTACTATTACATCGTCTATGTTAAAACTCGCATCTCTACTGCTAGGGACTGGTTTGATGGAGCTGTACCAGTCTTTGTACGTTGATTTTAGCTGATTTATAAAACTTATTTTCCTTTCTGTGAGGAAGTTGGAAAGAAAAGAAAGTTTACACCTGGTAATATACTTACGAAAAAAAACGAGCAACAACAAGTGTCTACTTCAAATGCATACTAAATCATTGTGGTAGTTTATTTGGTTATATGTCAACATTTTTAAAATCTGTTTGCGTATATACCTCTCTCTTGCTATATAAGTCTCTCTCGTTTCATTTTATGAAAATATGCAAAAACACAAGGGTCATTTCGCAGTTCAGCAACTACCCTTGATTTAATGTGCTCTGAAGTGAGAGATTCCATGCAATTACGAACTTGTTATAGGATTACTCGTTTCATTCATACCCATTTTAATACATACATTGGAATCCTAAAGTAAATCATTACATTTAAACAAAGGTACGCTACAAGTTGCATACCTTACCTGCCAATGCTGGTCCTATAGCTTCGTTTACAGCCATAATGCAAATTTCTGAAAGAAAGTGAGAGTAGTTATGTTTGTATTAGACAGGTTTATAAAAGGTAAAGAAAAACAACACGGATTCCAGTTAGCAATACACAAGTTACAACTAAATATCATGAGAAGCCAATATTGTATATATAATTATCTTTGGCGATGTATAACTTCATTGCATTTAATATGTTAGTTATTAGAAACTGCATTAAATAACTATAGTGCTTCTCTATACTTAGTCTTATTCAAATGTGCTATTAATGGCAACTATACTATGTGATATTGATTTACACTGCTGAATATATCTTGTTACATTAAATGCAAAATGATCCTCTGCTCAACTGCACAGTTTACTTCAATGGTACATTAAAACTACATATATTGTACAATCCACATTGGTTTAGATTGTCGTGTTGCGTAGTACTGGTCTTCGTATTCATTGCACTACAAACGTCCATTATGAGTATTGTATTTATTATAGGGAGACTCATTGAGATAAGGACTACTAGTATCGATACAGCTTTACAATACAAATACCCCCTGGAATATAAACATAAAGATAACAAGTAAAGAACCATGTCACGCACTGGTTGCGTGATGACCTCTGACCTTCAAAAACACGAGTCTTCATCGTGTAGATTGAATCATTGTATACCAGATTGGCATATTGCTAATATATACGATAGGGGAGTGAGGATCATGTGTAAGACGAGTTGAGACGAGTGTGGATTGCGGTTTACTTGGAACTCACATATCTTTAAAGATCTAATGTGAAATTATCGAATTAATAGTGTGATCTAAAATGTAATCTAGAACTGGACAATAGATCAGGATTTAGGGAAATGTTAAACAGTTGCTTAAAAGAGAAAGAGTTTTTAATGATACACAATGTATGCGTTACAATTTAGCTTAACATATGTTATGTATAGGGTTTATGTACAAGAACAACACATAAGCTAACAAAAACTTACAATGATAACCAATGTGTGTTGCTGTTTAGCCTAACAGGTGGTATGTGTTGGGTTAATGTACAAGAACAACATCTTACAATGATAACAAGTATATATTGCAGTTTAGCCTAACAGGTGGTATGTGTTGGGTTAATGTACAAGAACAACAAATAAACGAACAACAACTTACAATGATAACCAATGTGTGTTGCTGTTTAGCCTAACATATGTTATGTATAGGGTTCATGTACAGGAACAACAAATACGCTAACAAAAAACTTACAGTGATAACAACTGTATGTTACAGTTTAGTTTAACATGTGTTATGTATGGCCTAATGTAGTTTATTCTGTAAAAAAAAAAATTATCAACAATCATTTACACAGTAGATATGATACGTGATTGCATTTGTTTCTGGTTACATTAGTTCATCTTCATTTTAAACACAACGATGAAAATATTGATGTCACTTAGAGTTTACTGAAACAGGAGCGATCATTTTCGAAATTTACTTTTCCTGTTCTGGGGTTCCTGTGATGTAACAATAATAAATAAGACCTTTGTTAAGAAAAACTAAAATTAATTTAATTTATGTCCTGAATTTAGATCTGTTCATGCTATGTGTTAACTATTGTATTATGGTCTAAGAAATGCGTATACGGTAACCCAAATTATTGCATATTCCGTATGTTGTAGTATTTATTATTATACTCTATTCTGAGCTATGTAATACTATGTATGTATTGTCTCGTAAAGGGCCTTATATTAATTTGTAGTTTCGGAAATATATGCATTACATTATTAAACATTAATGTTTAATCCAATTTTATAGTATTAAGTATGTAATATGCTGTTCAATAATGTTTTATACTGGTCGTAGTGTATTAAATTGATACCGCAAAACTTGATCTTCATTCTTCGATTTGGGTTTTGGCATTTGGATAATGTGTTTATGATGGTGTTCTATAGTTTCTTAAGTTTGGTTTGTATCATATTGCTATTAAGTATAACAAATTGCTGAACTTATATATTTGTACATATTCAACTATAGGTTGACGGTGTTAGATATGTTTGTAGTAAGTCATACAGTGGACATAAATTAGTACATAGTAACGCACATATACTGACCATATATATATGTGTACATTAACACAACAACCGAATGCTGATGTATTGTACATATGTTTCTTTAAATGTATATATACCCTAACATGTATACCGGCCCTATATATGTATGTATAGATATGCATGTTAACTCATACAGTGGCATTATATATGTAAAGTAACGTACACATAAATATACACGTTGAAGTAGAACAATATAATCAGCAACGATCCAAACATGTCAGACTTTGAACCTATATCATTACAATATACGTAGAAGAATGCACTTTCGGTTTGAAAATCAACAAAGCCCCTGGATGCGATATGACTCTGCACACTTTGTGTACGTCTCAAATGATAATTCTGTGTGCACAAGATCAGGTTGAGCCCGAATATCTAAGCACTACATTAAGTTGCGAATACAATCACAAATATAATGAATTATAAGAAAGTAAGAACAAAAGGATTTACAAGGGAACAGCAATCCCCACCCTCAACTCCTTGACCCTTTTGTTTGCGCTGAATGCTCTTATGACCAAACTACTAAGCGGTTAATATCTATACATACATCTTACTGTGTGAAATATTAAAGTTCCAAAAAGTATGTACCTGTTTCCGTTAGAAAACTTATATCGAATTTAATTCTTTCTGGTACGATTATTGACATAATAACCGGGCTCCCTATGTTATGATATATGTTCATGTACACATACTACTTGTGATGAAGTCTACGTAAAGCATATAACATATTAATCACCCTTGGCCATGTGTAACTCGGTATAAATTGTCTGGTGACACTAGTGCTCCGTGTAGAGTCGATATCATACCAGCAAAAGGTTCTTCCTCGGGAAAAAGGCCATGAATCGACAGGGGGACAGTTTCATTAGGTAACCTTACAGATTATTTTCGTGGGTTGTCGGTATATGTTGATTAGCATGCATGCATGTGTTGCGAAAACTGTTTCAATACATTGATGCACTATGCTTATTCTCCACTGGTGGCAAGCACTGGTTCCTATAGTTACTTCAGTATATCTCCCATGGAAGCATCAGGGTATCCCTTTTTGCTGTCAGAGTTGTTTGGGATGTGCTGTTACCTAATCTAACCAGTCGAGTCCATTGATATCACTCCCATTCAAAGTATAAAGCTGTAAATGCTGAGGACTTAGCACATCAACTTTCTCTGAAAATTGACAAAACAACAGAAAATTGATTGTAGTGAATAGGCTCAAAACCCCCTTGATGCACATATGCAGAAGCAGAAAATGGCATACCTTTGTGGATTATTTTCTAAATAAGACTCAAAACATTCTCTGTGCAAGGTATTAGCACCCAGCAGCCAATCCACTTAGGATACAGACCTCATACAACATTGTGCTACAGCTGGTGTACACTTGGTCTAGGATACTAACGTAGCGCCATTATGAACCTGAGGCCTAGGCCTAAGCTAACAACGTGATGGGTATCTCATGCATTGAAACTGAGTTTCTGTCCTTAATTTAACACCATTTAATTCCAACTTTAGCACAAAAAAAAACATAACAGATGATAACCATGTACTTTAGGTGTACACAGATGTCAAATTTCACCGAACTTAGTCGTTCACGTCACACACACTGCAGGCATTGGGGTCTGATTCTGACGGATTTTGAATTTCGTGCATTTGGCACCTACTTAGCAGGTTGAAGGCAGGAATCAAAGTACTGAAGCTTTGGTAGGTCAGGGCTTAATGACCCAATAGTTTATTGGGGGGGGGGGGGGGGGACTAATCAGACATGCTCAGAAGGCTGTTCTATTCTCATGCAAGAAACGCACATGCTCTTTGTGGTGCGTTTAGGCTGTAAGACTAATTTTTGCGTAAAAATCACCCAAGCGTGAAATTTTCAGACGTTTTCTTGAAAACCATTTTTACACACGATAGCAACTATTTTGGTCCAAAATTGGGACTTCTATCACTTAAAATGATAAATGTGACATTTTCGATTAAGGTAGCATACGCCCATTAAAAGCCCCATTGACTGACACACTAAATCACAAAAGTAATGTGGTCTCTAAGTCTAGATAGTTATGAAAGTGTATACACAGTTTGAGCAAATTAAAATGTTTCTGAGGTTGAATAGTTTTGCTGTATTTGGTCAAAATTCAATCCGCGTTGCTCGCAAAATTATCGTCAGTTGAACCGGTAGTTCAACTTATTTGTAACTTCATGTAAATATTACTTAACATGGTTTCACAATTGCATAGGTTTATCAACCAGGGCAGTCATTAGTTCTGTAAACTACAATATCATCAAAATATTTTTTTTGCAACTGGTTTTGCCGGTACTTAAGAGACTGTGTGAAGGTAGTTAACAAAACTTCACATTCAGGGCCTGGGGGTAAAAGTTGTATATATCACATACTGAGTTAATTTACTGCGAACAAAAGCAACTGAAAGGTACTTCTGACTAAATGCACTTCTAATTTCATAGAAATTAGCATGATCAAATTCACTACTGAAACGGAGAATAGAAACACTGATTATGAGTACGATGACACCAAAAGTTGCTCCGCCTTGATATTGTGTACAGTGTATATAACTTGCTCCTTTATTCGCAAAAATTCGACCACTAAGTATCTGACCATGAGTAACTGAGGTTAAATTGTAATTTCGCAGTACTTGTTCAAAATTTATTTCGTGTTTGCTGTCGAAATTGTGTCTAGACAAACAAGGTCAGTTGAACCTGTGGTTGATATTTGTACTGATATGTATCTTTACATGGCTCGAATATTGAATGGGTGTGCTGACCAGGTCAGTCTTTAGTTGTTCTATGATAAAGAACTTGTCACTGTCTTGGATTGTTAATTGTCATTCAGTTGAGCAGTGACTTTGTAAATTTGCATAAAATTGTTCCACTTTTTATAGTATCTTATGCTTTTCGAAGTTGCTTGCATGTGTATATTAATCACAGCCATAAGTAATTTTGTTGCCACCTTGCTTCAATTTCACATTTAACTTTGTTATTTGGCAATCGTTATGATTTTTCTTTAATTGGACAGATTTTTATACTCAATATGATAACATAAGAATTTGCACTAAGAGAGCATTTCATATAAAAGGGGGTGTTTGTTGGGTATTTAGTTAATTATTAGGTTTAATTAAATTTAATTATAGTTTGAGTTGAGTGTGAATTGACTTGAAGTCAGATTGCGTTTCAGGACCTAGAAGGTGGGAAGGAGTTTGGAGAGATTGTTTTGATAATTGACAGTCGCTCACCATTTAGCTGTGAAACTTCCGGGGGGTTTTCGTAGTTAGAAGTTATCAATATATCTTTTAACTGGAAACCGCTCTTCTTGTGTCTTCAGTCTCCACTCCGTGGTTAAATTGGAAACCGAACAATATATTTGTTACATTAATGGATAGTTTACAGAACTGTTATGTAAACATTAGAGAAAATACGTCAGCTACTTCTTAATCCACTGAACTGACAATACAGTCTATTTTACTAGACATCCATGTCTACAACATTCCGTTGGAAACAAAATATGGGCCTATGTAAACCACGCAATCCATATTTGGAATCGCAGCGGTAGTTGCTGTAGGCAGTAACTGGAAAAGCTCAAAACCAAGTAATCACACATTTAAAGCTTTTTAGTGGCACAATTATTCTGAGAGCCTCAGGAGCATGCCAACACTTGAAAATGCTTGCCATTCAAGTTCCCGGCTAGCATGAATGCCAGCTAGGAAATGACCAGTGTTGATCAGAAACATATATTTTGAATATTTCCTATGCAGTTTGTGGATGCTTTGGATAGACAGGTGTAAATAAATGAAAAAAATCAAAATAAGGTTGAAAGTAAAATATGCTATAGAAAGTATATAAGACAAAGTTAAACCTCCCAGTACATGACGCATATGCTAGAGAGTGCAATATGCTATACGAAAATATGTTAGAAATTCAGAACTTTGTTGGAAAGTGCAACTTCGCCAACAAGTACAACATGTGCTAGAAACTAAAATATGCTACAATGTAAAATATGCTAGAAAATTCAAATATTTCACACAAAAACAAATTGTCAGGGGAACCATAATCAAGCAAGTACATGCATTCAGGAACACAAAATAAAATGTCATTTTTAGATAATGAATCCGTCTCTTCGTTTATCAAACGCCCTTAAAATTGGTTCCATTTTATGTATTAAAATGAACAATGGATATATAACTAATATCATATTCTTGTCTTTTAAAACATAAAGAATGTCAGTGAGTGGATTAAAGTAATACATAGGTACTAATATAAACTATGGAGATATGTAGACATTAAACCTTTGTTCCTTCCAGAAAAAGAGAAGCTATTTTATTAGCATGTGATGAATAAATTGTGAGACTGGTAAACAATTCCTTCAGTTTTGATTTCCAAGGCAGCTGAAATCCAGGCAATTTTGTTTGCAATCGTCAATAATGAACTTTGACATTAACTCAATAGCAATAAATATGTGATAGGCAATGGTAAAAATATCGGACGATGGCTGTTTACTTATATTCTTCAACACGGGAAGATAAAGCCAATAAACAAGGCATACTTCGTGTTAAGTCTGAAGGTTAACTATGATAAATCTACTCTTTTTCCATTAGGCCTGATGTAAATAGTCGACGACTTTGCAGTTACCTGGTCCTGTTTCACTCTTTTACAACTAATTGCGAGGACATTTTCTCGCTCAATTTTCCGCCCAAGCTTTCTCGTCTTTAGCAGGTGCTTAATTGTTGGTTCTCTGGAGACCTCACCCCATTCGGCAAAAACATCACCGTGAAGACTTTGCCCTATCCCAACTTGTTTAGACAATGGTAAAATATCGGACGATGACTGTTTACTTATATCCTTCAGCATTGGAAAATAAACCCAATAAACAAGGAATACTTTGTGTTAAGTTTTTCAGACGAACATTGCTGCAGTTCAATTGCATATCTGTGTACACCGTTTCATTGAAGGCTAGTAATGACATAACTCCAATACTGGATTGAGAAGAATCATGAATATGCTGGTTATATTGGACTTGGTACAGCCAGTTGGGACAATTTCCTTATGCTAATACCTCTCTAAAACTGTTGTCCCATATCATGCTTCAAAGCACTGGTATTGACAGTACAAACAGTTCCTGACCTTGATCTGATAGTAACCTGATATTAATACTGCTAGTACTGACAATACAAGTGCTCTGAAGCGGGACATGACGCTACAGTATAGAAAAACATTGTCCCAACTAGGTGACTTGATAAGATATGTTGATATCTGATATTAACAATTAGTTCAAACTGTTTGTAAAAATTCAATTGAATCCACACCAATTTGATTTAGGGTTTTTTCAGAATTTTTCTTCGTTCGTTTAAAATGTACTGAATAACAAAATCCAATATTTATGCATATGAATATTATGTCTCATATATCATCCCCGGCTATATATACTCCCAATGAAAGGGCATTGTAGGAGGACTCATTAGTAAGAAGATATCTTGATAAGGTACTTATATCAACAATGGAGATATGTAGACATTAATTGTGAGACTGGTAAAGAATTTTGGTACTTTCGCTTTCCGAGCCAGCTGAAATCCAGGCATTGTGTTTGCAATTGAATGTAGAAAAACGATTCGTCGTTCGTTAATATTGAACTTTGACCTAAACTCAATGGCGAGAAATAAATGAGTAACAATTGTAATACATCGGACGATAACTGTTTATGGAACGCAAAAAAGGGGAAAAATAAAGAAACAACAACGTTTATTACATTGATTACAATATAAATTCAAATGACGACGACGTGATTTGATGTAATCATGTTATACTTATGTGCAGAAACAACATAAGTGTCTACAACAGCTACGTAAAATAGTATAACAACGACGCAAAAACATACATAACATCATATTTTAGTATGGCAACAACATTTTTTTCCTGTTATGTCATCGTTAATTATTTTAATAAAGGATAAACGTATATGATAACTAAATAAACACACATAAAGCCTATGTAAACTGCACTGATAACAAGCTGAGAACAGAAGATGACGGCGCTATTTAACTTAAATACTCGAATACTTTCACACACCGTTTCCCTGCAAATGAGATGTGTGATCAGGTGATATTGATGAACAGGTTGACTTGCGTATGTTACCTGTGATCCCCCGTGTCCCTTTCTAAGAAAACGTATGGGGAGGGCACTGTTAACTGTTATGGCGATACAAAAGTTGGTATAGGTCCTTACGTCTTTAAGCGTTCTTTATAGTTTAATCACATGGCGTTTGAAACAGCTAAGCCATTATAATAAAATCTCGAAAAGTTAACTTATTGGTATTAAAGTATTCTTTTAGTAAATCAATCTATGATTCAAATAATCCAGTTTTATAAATTTATGATTTACCTAATTAGTTTATGGTTCCCGTCAATGTTCAAAAGAGAATTAGGGCCAGGAACGCTGTACATACAACGATGTAATGAGATTATTCTTCAAAATGGACGTTAAATATGAATCTAAAAGACTGACTTCGGTTAGCTTGAGGCGTTGATAAGCCAATGAGGCTTCTTTGCGAGTTCCTGCTAGCAGGAGGATCTAAAATACATACAAATGCATACATATTCAACATCCGATATTTTTCAGGATGAAATGATAAAAATATATCGGATTACGAATAAGGTATATGCGTCTTGATTGATCGTATGACTTTAATCAGCTGGAAAAAGGCAAATATTGGAACTATTATGTTGGTCCGACTAATACTTTCTTAGAGTTTGTGTTTGCAAGCTGATTTCAGCAGTGAAGCGGTAAGTTATTTAAAGAACTGTAAGAAATCTGCATATTTCTTACAAGTATTTTTCATCAGTTATACTAGTATTTTTAGCATTGCGCAATCCTTTGTAAGCAGTTCGAAATGCAAACAATATAAATAGTATCTAACAAATCTTATAAGCACGGGGCAAGCTAACAAATGGTAACAGTATTATGATGCTACGAAAATAAGAGCGAGATGAAGTCCTTCTCGTGCGAGGATCGAGACTAGGAAACACAAAGGAGATGTAATATCTGACATCCACCGGTCAACGCATATGTATGTGCTTCATGAGCAATTATTGTAAATATTACGTAGTTTGAAATCGTTTAGAGGAGAATGACAGGGGCTATAAATTAACTAGTCCACTGCAACCGCAGACAATTCTTGCCATTAGTGCTGTCTCAGTTAATATTTAACGTATCACTCTGAGGTCCAGAGAAACCAGAAACACTGGTAACGTTACAGAATTTTATTGATGCCATATGAGCACGGACCTTTGGATAACGTACCATTGTACAAAGTATTAGTCCGATTGGACATACGGTTTTGAACGTGGGTATGGTAATTCAAGGGGTTAGGGTCAAACCCCGCCCACAATTAAGTAGAATTTAAAATTCCTTAAAAACCATTTAAACTTACGTAACATGTTATTACTAGATGTCATAGTCGTTTTCGACAGCATATACTATGACCATCACATTTTAAGATAGGAATCTTGTTTGGAGTCGACAAATTTTCTGTAATGGGATGGATATTTACACACCTCATCCCTTAATCCTGCAATAAAAATCGTGCCCTCTGCTTGACGTACTGGCGGATATGAATGTTAACATGTTTTAGGAATAGTGACGATGTTTTGGAAGACATTATTATGGCTTTAAAATTTCGATAGATCATGAACATTTAGAACGACAAAATATTATATCACTTGTTTTCTGTAATGTGTAAAACTATGATGGCCTAATGTTTCTATCCTAGCAGAATCTTCTTAAGAGGCTGAATGACAAGTAACAGTAACAGAAGATACAAATACACGCACAGAATACAGACAGGTTGATGAGCAGGGTGAACACAAAGAGATATATGTAAGAGGATTAGTAGACAAGGGATGGAGAAAAGAAAGAAACCAACAGGGGAAGAGGAGAGGTAGGATATAAACAGTAGATGGACACAGACAGGATTAAGGGAAGAGGGTAGGGAGTAAACTAGAAACGGACAGAGACAGAAAGATGTGGAGAAAAAAGTGGAACAGAGCTACGAGAATAGGGGTGACAGAGGAGGAAACAAGGGGAGATGGGGGAAGGGGAGCATTAGAACGGTTAGTCATGTCCTTCCTGAATGTTGAGCCCATGAGGTTGAACGGTAGGAAGGCGTTGCACCCACAGTCCTTCTCTGCTGACCTACTAGGTCAGGGCGGCTACCTAAAGATTCAATTCCCTGTAGGCTGGTAGGGACATGTCATTAGTGGTATGGTTGCGAAGGTTAAAGTGTTCTCCAACCGGGGTCTTGTCTACATGTTGTTGAATGCAGATCTCTGACCATAGAACCGCTTTTTGAGGGTGGATTTGGTTTCACCAACATACTGGATGCCGCAAGCTCTACAAGAGATCAGATATATGGCATTAGAGGTTGTGCAAGTGATGTGACACTTAGACTTGTGTGTGAGTTGGGTGATGTGGCTGGTGATGGAATTGGATTCAGCAATGTGTGGTTGCTGCAGACGATGCATCTCGAAGTACGATCACATTTGAAAGTACCACGTAGGGTAAGAAGCAAGAGTTAGAAGTTAAAACTAGCAAAGAGACTGTGGATGCAACGCCTGGGTCTTTGTTATTAGTTTGCAGTTGGTTGGGTCTTATGTCTTATGTCTTAGTTTTGTGCACACCCCTCAGCCCTGGCGTTTTCTACCCGCCTTTTCGGGGGCACCAAAGCAAACACGTGCAGATCCTGCTGATTATATCAGCACAACAGCACAACAAATTTCAACTCTCACACTGGTCTCTAAAGGTTACATTTCTATTATGTTTGGCTCCACATCAATTTACATATGTAAAAACATTAAAATTGCGACATATCGTAAGTAAGATAGTTTACCAGCGTGATCAACCCTCTCCATTGATTCTCTGATCCTGTCGCGTAACACGTTGATCCTATTACCAATCAGGTTACCACAAATCTTCTTCTCCACGTAGTTTGGATGACATATCCTAAAAGACAGTTAGGCCACAGGCCTACTTAATGCATATTTGTATAGTAAATATTCAACAACTAGTTTGGTAAAATTGCAAATATCAAACAATATAGTAACATTGAATGACCATAGGTTATATAAAAAGGCATTTCCTTTTATTTGACGGAATAGACTACCAGAATGATAGTAGACTACCATGGGTATCACTCACCGCTTATATCATTCAATAGATGTACCTCGTCGATGTATGTCTTTATTATGTTAAGTGAAATAGCGCCGTCATTATTCTGTTGTCAACTAGTTATCAGTGCTGTTGTTTCACATAAGAATAAATAACATCATTACATCAAATCACGTCGTCGTCATTTGAATTGATATACTCATCAATGTAATAAACGTTGACGTTGTTTGATTTCGCCCTGTGTGCGTTCCATAACTGTTTACTAATAGTCTTCAACATTGGAAGCTTAACCCACTTAAACATTTGAATGCATATAGCACAAGTTGATTTAATTTGACTTCAGATTTCGAAAATGGCCTCTGATGATCGTAGTCTGTATCCTTACGTGTCCGACAAAGATTGGAGTAATCACAAAGATGATCCGGCAAAACTTGAAGAGGTTAATGGTGTCAGGAAAAATGATTTGGAGGACAAATTTGCAAATTTTTCTTTATCGGAGAATAAGTTGAACGTTGAAATTCCACCCCAAACCAATGCAAGAAATGGGTTACGTCTTGTGATCATTGGCAAAACGGGGCAAGGTAAAAGCGCTACAGCCAACACGATACTTGGAAAAGTGAGGTTTGAAGAAGATTACACCGCAAGTTCTGTGACTAGAGAATCGAGATGTTTCACCGAGGTGGTAGATGGACGCAAGATAAGTGTTATGGACACGCCTGGTTTGCAAGACACTCATCAAAGTAATGAAAAAATCTTGAAAGAACTTGCACAAATGACTAAATTCTTTCCTGATGGGGTGCATGCTTTTTTGTACGTGATGAATCTGGCCAATCCACGACAAAAACGTCTTGGATTCAACTGAGGTAAGAAACCTGACCCCCACCCCACCGTCTCCATCGACATTACAGTCGGGGTAAAAAGTACAGTCAAGAGCGACCTTCTTGCATTCATCAGGGGAAGAATTGCTTAATCAGTAAAACGTCCAATTTAGGGACTCGAGAAACAAGAAAGTGGTGTTAGGAAAAATCATCCGAACAGGAAATCGCTCATGCAAAAATATCACAAAAGTCAATTAGTTGCAGTTTCCTTTATTCCGTAAACTGTTGGGTTATATGTATATTCAAATTCTAATTGGAAGTAAGACCATGATTTGTTCTAATGGTGCTTTGGTTTCGTAGAACAAAGTTTCAGAGCAAAATTGGGCCTGATTGTCAGGGATCTGGGCCTTCCGAAGAAATAATAAGCATTGGACCATCTGAACTAAACCATCTCTCATGGGCCATATCTAACAGCCCTCTACCCTTTCCGATGACCATATCAATTTGTTTTGTCGCATTTCACGTTTAACTGTGCCCGTCCCCCGCACACGCAAATCCGGTTCAATGGAAAAGTGTACGGGCATGAATTTTGGAGCGCTCGTGTGATGTCGTACATTACTGACATTATTTAATACATAGATGTTGATGTACACCCACGTGTACACTGCTGATTAGAGAGAGAAAACGATTTATTAATGAAAGTTTTACATAAGGACCTGAATGGATTTCAGATCATGTTTCTTCTTCAGTGAACAAG
>KN883228.1:40384-51602 GCA_000934455.1 Apostichopus parvimensis | reverse complement strand
TTCGTTGAAAGGACCACAAAAGTAGATTAATCTGTGAAAACTCTTTTCATACAATTGTCATACCATAACATCATCCTTTGGCAATTTACCTAATAATTTGGCAACTTTATAAACATTCAAGAACAGCTTAACTTTCTCTGAGCCTGTAAGATCTCGCCATATTGTTTACACCTTCTTTGCAAGTATAGAAAGAAAAACTACTAATGCCACATCATTTCTCTAGAACGTAGCTGTACTCCTCGCAATTTGAATTATACCTCTCAATCTTATCGAGTCGATTCGTTTCAAGAATTAGCAACTTGATCAAAACATCAGCAATTCTCAGAAATAAGTGCAGAAGATCAAATGCACACTCTTTCTATGGGAGTGCCCACAAAGATTCGGCCTAACACAACTAAAGTTGTTCTTTGATTTACATTTGTAGAACAGATCATTGTCGGTAATACTGCAAGGATACCCTTTTTCTTCATCTTGCGAAACAGGCTATGGATAATTTGAAGATGCACTTAAAATCCACACACGCAGAGAAGAAACTTGTAGTCCCCGCCCAAAAAAATAACGAATAGAATACTTTACATGTTCATAGTTGAATGCAGTAAATGTCTTTATATAGTGCAAAACATTTTGCAAATGAATTTTCAGTGGTTCTTAGTTCTCCTGATCTTTAATAATTGCAATTAAGTAATTACCATGGGCAGAATTGAACACATTCTCATTAAGTATTACACATGCTACATTTACAACATGCAACTTCCGACCTATCCATGTTCCATCATCTGCTATTTTTATGTCAACAAGTGAAGTATCTTTCTTAAAAACGCCTTTGTATGCCAACTCTTTTCATTTTAACAATTATGATTTCTTTCAAACATCTCTCGATACCCAAGTTCCTCACTTGGTGTTCTTGTCAAGCGTATAAATCACTTAGTTTTTAATTGCTGTTTCTTAAATGTGTATTACTTTGGCAGATTTGTTATTTTAGTTAAATCAGAATAGGTATTGTCAGGGATGTTGTGTCTGAGTAGATCCAAATCTACTTGTAGGCTTTCTACTTTTGCATCATATAGCCCTAGAATATTCTAAATTTTGTTTTTCTCTTGATCAACCTCCGATAAAGTGTGAACATCATAACCTTGGTACCCAACAAAGGTAAAAGCAGCCTTGCAGTTAATTGTTAGGTTCTCCACTAATCGATAGCAATGTTGTTTACTGTATAGTCTTTTGTATTTATTTTTGATTTGTCGACTGGTTTTTTAAAACCCCGTACACTGCATTAATTTCGGCGACATGTTTATGATTCTATACCTTGCGTTGAAGTTGCTTTACTTAAGAACATAGGCGTAGGAGCCGGTGGGGGGGGGGGTTGCAACCCCCAATCAAATATTTTTGTGAAATTTCGGGCAATATGCTGGGAATTTTTCGGGCACCTACTGAAAGAAAAATAAATTGCTATGTGTTTTTCAATGGTTAAATTGATATATTATTACCATATTATTGTAAAAACTTCCCCCAAAGAGATAGTAACGCGGCAAATGGTTGTATGTAACTGGCATGCGATGTAATAACCGATGCATGCCTATATGATATGTACATTAACATGTTGAACGCGCGCAAGGCGCGCGAAAAATGTTGGTTATATTGTTCGGCCAAGTCGTTACAGCCCCCCCCCCCTCTATCAAATCGCCTATGCTTACGAGTGTAGGACTTCACAAATTTCTTACGATGCTTTTGATTTGCTAGTGAAAAGTACGAGCCTTAATATTGACCAATCAAGTCTAATTTTATATCACTAGAGAGAAGAGTCAACGAACTTTTCTTTGGCATACGAAAGAAATTGGTTACGCAATCACACTCCCAGCAAGCACAATGTAAGCATTGAGAGATAGGGACATTTTGAAGACGTTCACTGCTTTCCGAAGTGGTTTTCACTTTTCAGATTAAAAAGTACGGGGTTTAGTTCACACGCATAATAAATAACAACACATTATTGTAAAGAAGACACAATATTTTTCAAAATGACATTAGAAAGAGTTTTCTGAGTGCTATACTTAGTAAGTTATGAAAAGAATTAGCGCAAAATGTGCTTATTTTGTAGCGATATTTCTGTGAAATTGACAGTGGAAAAGCGAATCTTTCATCGAAACAAATTGATATGAAAGTGTTGTTTGCAGTCCATTTGTGAGTACAATTTTTTGTGTGCATTGTATAAGGCCCACAATATTTAAACAAGTGGATTTGATTACCGTAATGTTAATATATTGTTTGATAATTCTAATAACTCAACCAAACGATGTTCTTCTAACTTCATATAAGCAAAAGATCACCCTTGGATAGCATTCACTATAATTTAATCTTGAAAAATTTGGAACACATTCTGACCAGTACCGTTTAAGGCCATAAAAATCCTTTGTTTTGTAATTGAGGTTTGTATAGTATGTGAGGAACTGACTTAAGTGTCTGTATTTAAGACTGTTAGCTCCTAACAACTGATCGACGAACCTAGCTCTGCCCCTTGAAGAGTCATTTCAAAAATGTTCAAGTATTATAAGTATGCCACCTAAATTGATAACCGTAGGTTTTAACGGTCTACCGCAAAACCAGCTTAATTTCGCGCTTAAAGTCAAAGTAACCCAATACTTACTATTTTCTTTGTACAGGAAACATTTGGAGGAGGTTTCAAAAACTACTGTCTTCTTGTATACAGTCACGGAGATTCTGAACTGATAGACGTAGACTTAGACACCTACAGGAACAAGCAGATGGCGATTGGTCAGGCAACGAGAGGAAATCCAACTACACAAAATGGCAAAAAAGATCACAATGGACAGGACCTGGACAAGGACCAGGAACACTACCAGGACCACTACCAGGACCACGACCAGGACCACGACCACGACCAGGACCAGGACCAGGAACAGGACCACGACCAGGACCAGGAGAAGGACCATAAAAGTCTTGCTATCTTATTAGATGAACTTTCTTGGAAAATGCTAGCAATCGACAATAAGACTAGTGTACCCTTCGAAAAGGCATATTACAGAAAACAGATCGTAGCAATGGTTGACCGCATGATAACATTAAACAGCCCACAGATCTACACCAACGACATGTTTGTTAAAGCTCAACAAGAAAAAAAGGATATGAGACGAAAAGGTCACATGAACAGATGGCATCCATCAATCATGAGCAAAGTAGAAACAATAATTACAGCCAACCCGGACATATCTACAGAGCAGTTACAACTCGAAATTGATAAACAATTTGAAAAGGAAAGTGAAAACAAAATGATGGCACTGAAGAATCAGGAGGAGGAATTCGAAAAAGAACGAATTGCCGCAGAAGGACACCTGGAGGAACAAAAGAGTTTAAATGAGGAGAAACGTCAAGCCGAAGAGAAGGAAAGAAGGGAGAGACAAGAGAGAAAGGAACGATTTGAGGGTGAAGAACAAGAAAAAAGTAAAAGGCAGGAGTTGGAATGGAAACCATTCGAGCTTCGTCAGACACAAGAAAAAGAAGAACGATTACGAGACGTGGAGGAATTTGAGAGACTTAGACAAGAACAGCTGAAAAGAGAGGAGCTTGAAAGAGAAGAGAAATGGAAACGAGAAGACATGGAAAGAGAAAGAAGATGGGAGAGAGAACAAGAAGAAAGAGAAAAGGCAGAGAGGGAGAGAAGACAGCAAGCCGATGAGGTATTTTAACGCCTTCGTCAAGACATAGAAATCTTGCAGCGTTTGAAAAAACAGGCAGAAAATCACACTGAGGAGATAAAAAGAGAACAAAGACGTATGTTTACAAGAATCATCTCCGACTGTGTATCCATCGCTAAGAATGTTTCTGGTTGGTTTATTGAAACTTAATTCATTTATATAAAACATACAGAGTTGCGACATTAAAGTTTTAATCGAAGTTAATACCTATGTGTAGGACATTTATAATCTGACCTGAACATTAATGAGAATGCATAATACTTATAACACTTGCACTACATCTTCCAAATGCAGAAGTCAACGAATAAACCAGAAATTGCGAAGTAAGCTCCTTTAAAACTAAGACCATAACGTTTTGTTGGTATATAAGAGACTGTGTGAAGGAACTTACCAACATTTCACATGCAGGGCCTGGGGGAAAAGCTGTATATTTCACATACTGAGTTAATTTACTGCGAACAAGGCAACTGAAATGTATTTCAGACTAAATGCATTTCTAATTTCATAAAAGTTAGCATGATCACATTTACTACTAAAAAGGATAATATAAAAACTGATTATGAATACAATGATACCAAAAGTTGCTCCGCCTTGATATTGTAAACAGTTTTTATAGCTTGCTCATTTTTTGCCAAATTTCGACCACTAAGTATCTGACCATAAGTAACCGAGGGTTGAATAGTTTCGCAGTATTTGTTCAAAATTAGGTCAGTTGAACCTGTGGTTGATATTTGTACTGATGTGTTTCTTTACATCGTTCCAAAATTGAATGGGTTTGCTGACCAGGTCAGTCTATAGTTTTTCTATGAATGATCAAAGTCTTTGAATGAAAATTATCCTTCAGTTGAGCAATGAATTTGTGATTTTGCAAGATATGGTTCCACTTTTTAGCGTTTCTCGTGTTTTTCGTTGTTGCTTGCCTTCGTATATTTTTACTTTTGGTGTTTTTAATAAATGGTTTTGTCGATGGTGTCACAGCCATTGGTAATTTTGTTGTCCGTTCGCTTCAATTTCACAAGTTAACTTTTTTATTTGACAATCGTTATAATTTTTCTATGTTTTTCTTTATTTGGGCAGATAGTTAACTTTTAATTAGTTATTAAATAAGAGCTTCAATGGAGTTTGAGTTGAGTTTGAATTGACTTGAAGTTAGAGCTGTCGTTCAGCACTAAATTTTATTGGACCGAGAAGGTGGGATGGGGTTCGGAGAGATTGTTTGAATAATTTACCAGTTGTATGCCATGTAGCCTAGACATTGTCATTATTGCATCGTAGTTATCAGTTATCAATATATCTTTTTAACTGCAAACCACTCGCCTTGTGTCTTCATTCTCCATTCCGTGTCTAAATGGAAACCGAACGATGAATATTTGTTGCATGAATGCATAGTTAACATAAACCTTATAGAGTAATTACGTCAGCTACTTCTGGATTCACTGAACTGTCCGTTAAGTCCATTTTACATGGACCGCCATGTCTACAGGTGTCTCACCACAATTAATTGCTCCCGTTGACTTATACACTAAACTCGTCACTTTTCCAGGCCGCTGGAGCATAGATGAACAAATTCAATTGACTAGTCTTGTCCACCATATGATGGCTTCCGTTATCAAAGAACTCAAAGTTTATCATTATGCTTCCCAACTCACCCTCCAGCGGTCACCTTCACTTCTCCAGATTTTAAGACCATCAGACAGACATAAAAGAAAATGATAATGAATCAGAAAATGCCAAACATTCGATGCAGTATAGGTCACTTTAGTGTTATTTTCCGACGGTCAACCCCTCAGGTCTAACTGTGGTGTGATACCTACAACATTTCACGGAACGTATGTGCCTGGGTAGACCATATCATCCATATTTGTATTCGGGGAGGTAGTTGCTATTGGCAGTAACTGGAAAAGCTCAAAACCAACTCATCACACGTTTTAAAGCTTTTAAGTGGCACACAATTATTCTGAGAGGATTACGCCATAACTTGAAAATGCTTGTCATTCAAATTCCCGGCTGCAAATTTTCTTTTCCCAAACATGTTTGGAATTGTGTGTAAATAGTCGCTCATGACTGATCGGAAAAGTGACGTAATCACCATAGATACCTTCACTTCGGGGTTACCAAAACGTCTGCATCCATTCGTTGCAACGAAGATATACCCGTTCAAAATTACCCGAAGCTTTCTGTATCTTTGGAATTGGTTTAGACATATTTAGCACACTAGTTTGTTATGATTGTATGATCTACTATCGATGTTTGATCGAAGTTTTCTGTGCAAGCATTAATCGATAACATCCCAAAGTGAAAGTTCCGTACAGGGTGCATCAAACATGTGTTGTAGGCCAATATGTAGTATAACTGTGTACACAGTGCAGTGACGGAAATGTATCATACTGCAGACTATACTGTTTTGCGTAAATATTCATTCAAGACTCGTGAACTCGCGTCGTGAAGTTGACTATAGCGTAACCATTCCACGAAACCAATTCCGATTTTAATAAAACTGCTTACAAATCGTAGATGACGTAGACACTAACCCATTGGAATGTAGCGTATGTATCATAAGTAAGGTGAACATGTGATCCAAACATTAAAAGTAAAGTTAGCGCGTTAGAAGGGAAATCCCGTAACTAGACTTAATTAAGTGTCAGTGTGTTATTCAGTGTATGTCTTCGAACATCCAAGCGATGGTCATTATTTGTGTCGACGTAACGAGCAATCGGATTAGCTGAAAACTCTGTAATTGCATAACTATTCGCTTCCCGGCTAGCCTGAGTACCAGCAAACAAATGATCAGTGTCGGTGGGAAAGAGTTCAATTTGAATGTTCCATATGACCTTTGATGATTCAATGAATAGATAAGTGTCAATAAATTATTGTCCAAAATATAAACAAATAGAATGTAAATATGATTGAATTCAAATAAGGTATAAAATACAGTTAAACGTAAAATATGCTATAGAAAGTATAAACGACAAAGTAAAATCTCCAAGTCGATGACGTATATGCTATAAAGTACAATGTGCTAGACGAAAATATGCTAGAAAATCAAAGCGTTTTGTTGGAAAGAGCAATACGCCAGCAAGTTGAACATATGTTATAGAAAGTAGAATATTCTACAACGTAAAATAAGCTTGAAATTCAAATAATACACACTACGTAAAAATTTGTCACGGTAATTATAATCAAGCAAATTCATGCATACAGTAACACGAAATGAAAGCTCTACTTCACTTTATGACTCCATCTTTTGGTTGAGCAAAGGAACTTAATACATATCTGCCAATTTTGCCAACACCGATATAAATGAGCTAAGAATAAGAAAATTGTCAATAGAAATGACACCTGTAAACAATCTTGAATACAATAAATTCTGAAATTGATTTCTGCAGCTGTGTAAAATTGCTTTCTTTTTGTATGAAAGAGGAGAGACTTGCAGAGAATGAATAACCCCTTCTGAACTGACATACCTAAGCGGCCAAGCCTAAGTCTGTTTGTAAAGCGCAACGCATGAACCAACTTCGATGTAAAACACTGTGACATATCTCACTGTGTATAAGCCAGATAGTTTGAGTACTTTTGATGTACCTTTCTCGTGGGAGTGAACAGAAGACAATTTAATCTTTCCTAGTGCGTTGGCAATTAATGACAGGTAATCGAGATTAACCAATATATTTTCCCTCCCCGCTTCTTCTTTTACAACCTGAATGATTTGTTTTCTAGCCCCAATATGTTACAAATTAAAGGCACCAAAAGTTGAATAAAAGAAAATAAAGAGAAACATTGGCTGACACAACCATGATTTAGTGATCTTCATTCAGTATTTTCACAGTGAATTAAAGATTGACACCGACCTCAAACATTCTTTTTTTAAACCTCAAAGAACACGTGTCAAACCGACGATACTCGCTCTGACCAACAATAATAACGCTGGTTGAGTTTCCCAATGATAATAGTGCTGTTCGACGATCTGATTAGATACCTTTCGATAACAGACCATACCGGGCGATACCGCACCCGATGATATTGTCAACATCGGCGCACCACTACTGTATCTCATTGTGTACAAGAAGCCTATTGATTTTGGTGGAGGCTAAAGGTTATTTAGGGCCAACATGGTCAAGTTTTGACACGACAACTTATAAACAGAATATACCCAGAAGGCCAGGAAGCTTGGGCATGTGCTATTTTGTATCTCATATATCTCATTGGTATAAGAACCCTATTTTGTGGGTCATTTAGGGTCAACTGAGGTCAAATTTTGAAAATTTTTGCAAACATGATCAAGAAGATAAACTTGACAGACTTCATAATTTTAAAGGAACTTTGATTGCTATAAGCTTAATATTTTTGGTGGAGGTCAGAGGTCACTTGGATTGTGTCAACAGGGATCAAATCGTGAAAACCTTGTAAATATGATCAAAAATAGGTTAAGTTTTCGGATTCCACATTTAGTTGGATAATGTTCATACCGCTTTCATTGCGTAGAAGGCTATTTATTTTTTTTGATTGAGGACTGATCATTTGGGGTCAACAGAGAAGGCTGATTGGTATCGTTTATTGTATTATGATCTTCCTTAAAGTATAAGAAGCTTATAAGCTGCCATATTAATTTTTGCCACATTTCAGTGCTCTTCTCTATGTATATACGGTAGGCCTATATTAAAAACTTGACATATGTTGTAGACACTCACTGTACAGAATGTGAATTTCATAATATGATTATTAATGGTACATCATCACAAGCACAATACAATTTCTGCACGCTGGTTTTAAATTGTGTTTCAGATGAGCCATTGCAATTGTGGATTTAGTTCCACCTGTTCTTCATCACTTCCATACCACTACATTCTTCATCAGATCGAACCAAATTTTATATTTCTTTGTCCAGAGAATAAGTGTGAGCAGTCTTTTATCAAATATATGCTTTTAAATCAAATTTTTATCGATGCCATGTGCCACTTGACCAGAAAAAAGATTGATGGCTGTTTGGCTACAAATAACAATGTTGATGGTGCTAACGTTGTTTTCAAATGTAGTGCTTCAACTTGCGAGGAAATATTCTCTGATTTGACTGAAGAACGCCTTGATGATGGATTAAGCATTTATTGTTCCTTTCAAAACTGCAGTACACCATTATGTACCAACAAATTCATTTAGATCTCACTTGTCGAGGTATCACAGAAGTAGCAATATTTCTAACATATCACCACATAACATACATTCAAAAATCAAAAGAACTACTGAAAATGCGTTTGTTATATATTAAGAGTTTAGTGACATGTGCAAATAAAAGAAGTTCGTGTGCATATGTAGATCGTGTGCACACCACCCTAAGTATTATGAACGGCCGTGCATACCTTATGAAAGGCCATGCATACCAATGTATTGTGTTTAATAATGTAATGGAAATAAAGTACTCAGACACACTCAGGCTGTTGACCACGAAAGACCGTCTCCGGGTACTTTAAAATATGTCTCTCTTGGAACCTTTCGGTTTTCTTTACACCTTTTCCAAGATATAAAATTGGCGACGAGGATGCTGTTAAATAATATACGCTAAACAAGCCAATGAAATAATGGCTGTTTTCGGCCATGTCGGAGTTTTCGACGGAAAGTTGGAACTGTTTGCAGATTACGCAGATAGATGTGACGCTTTCATCGCACACTGCAAAAACTCCGGTGTTAACATTTTGGATTTAGCTTGTCGGTGTTGAATTCAGTGTTGATTTGACACCAAAGAGAATACAATCTGACCTTCAACCTCGTTCAGGTAGAAGTTTCAGCCAATCCCTTTACAAGTTACTCTCCTTACCGCGTTATTACATTATGTCATAGAAACCGGGACTCCTAATTGGTCCATAGTAGTGGCAGTAATTAACATATCGATATCGTCGGCGAAGCTGATACAGCCAAAGTCGCGCAAAGCAGACGAGGTGCATACGAAGGGGGGAAAAATGCTAATCGTTCGTTTATTTCGAAATGAAGCAAGGAAGGTTGTGGTGTTCAAGGAATTCAGAGATTTGATTGAAACCGGTATGCATTCTTTTGGAGATAATCTGTGTAGAGCCTATAGGTTTAAACTTTCTCGTGAAAGGAAAGACAATCTACGGAGGCAAGGGAAGGTTGCCTTTCATTACTTCATCATAGGCAGATGCCTAACAGACATACGCTTCTTGCGTAACTTAGGCCTTGGCTTATTGTTGCCGAAGACCCTATAGAGTCTAGAGGCAAAAAGCCTAGGCCTAGTATTAGATCATGTGTAACGTTATATTATTGCGTAGGCCTATAGAGCTGGCAGTTTAAGTACTACTTGCCCTTGAACAGGGCTGTGTATCACTATTATATGTATCACTTTTAAATTAGAGTACTTCTTTCCATTTTACTAATACAATGTGAAATGGAGAGTGATAGTGATATACCATACTAGGCCTACTCCATACTCCATAATCTCGAATATAATGCATGTATGATGTAGCCTAGCCCAGTTCAAAGGGTCGTTGACGACTTGACCTAGCCTATATGTATAGTTTACGCCCCAGCTAGTTTAACTTAATAAGGACGCCCTACTGTAAATTAGGCCTACAGTTCTATTGGCCACCAACAAAACTAGGCTAAGGCTAGACCAAGGCCCTTAAAGTAGCCTCACACTTATCATTACACTGATTATAATGCAGGCAACATAATTTTGAAGTGGGTTCTCAATCGTTCCGTGCTGCGTTAAGCTGCTGTCGAAAGACATAATAAATAAGTTGCATTGAATCTCTTGCTGATGAGCATGTCTAATCATCTCTGTGTTCACGAATAGACTTTTTATCATTGGTAGTATTACTAGTAGGCTTAAATGAAATTGTTACACTGGAAAGCCATAGGGCATTAAATTTCATGCCTAGTAGTTTGCATCCCTCAATAATCAACAAGAACATTTTATGCAGATTTAGCCTACACAAAGACCAAATATGTGATAGGCCTTATATGGTTTCCAATATTGCCAATTGATGACAGACTGCATATCGTAGATTAAAAGATTCTAAGAAAAGCTTGTTTGTTATGTTGGTTTTGGCCAACTTTGGACTGCGAAAGGAAGCATATGTCTAGCGTGCATGCTTAGAAAGGCAAAAAAGTAGATAATATTGAAGCACTTCATTGCATATTTACATTGTCAATCTTGATTTCCAAAGGAAAACACGTACTGCAGGTCTATGTGATTTTACTGTAGGCTTTTTCTGCAAGGCATGTGTAGGGTGAATGTATTGCAGTCTACATGGTAGTTTTATTACCATTAAATGTTGGCTAATTGCCTTGTTAGGGCAAATTCATAATAAATCATCAGTTGGTCACCATTTGAATTACAAATTCAGACAAATGAAGCCCCAACTCTTTGTCACTATGTTTCTGTTTGTATTCACTATCTTGCAAACATGCAATTTGCTGAGAAAAATGACTTTGAGCATGAGTTAGACATGACGCTCTCTGTGCAGGCCAGCTTAAGGGAGTAAATTTAATGATACAAG
>KN883227.1:80985-96014 GCA_000934455.1 Apostichopus parvimensis | reverse complement strand
TACAGTATTTATGTATAGTTTGCCATTCATCAACATGAAAACATGCATTATAACTCTAATACGCTGAGCCGTTCAAGCTCTGTGACTTCAATTATTCAAAGAGCTTCCATATCTGACCTGCCGAGGAGAGAAGAACACGGAAGGCAATCCAGGCAGCATCAATCTTACTCCAAGGAGAGCATTAAACTTACATAGGCAATGTATACAGTATAAATGCACAGCCGGGATAGCAGGCACTGACTGTTTATGCCTGCATTGCAGTATGATAATACAGTGTGTTAGTTCAGGTAAAACGTATACGTACCATGTTGTCAACACAAACTGGACTGCCACAATGACCTGCAAAAAAATGAGAGCAAAGAAGAAACGGTCATCATATTATCTAGTTGGGAGCAACAAACGAAAAGGGAAGGGGTTAGAGATGGAGGGGATAGTGAGGGAGGGGTTAGAGAGGGAGGGAAAAGTGAGGGAGGGACAGGGTAAACAAGGGTATAGTATGAAAGGATCAACTTTTGGACTTGGCCATGAAGGAGGATTGGGCAGAGCAAAATGTGGAAGAGTTATCAAATGTCTTTTGAAATCTGAGCTTTTTTCTTTTGCCATGGCGGTTGAAATCGACTCGAGTTGCACAAATCCACAAACATGGTCATGAGTTGCCAAAAAAAAACCTTTTGCTGTGAAATATTTTCATTGTTCCCATCTCTCACAACATACACAGTTTAGTCTGTGTATTGATATTTTGGATTCTTGGTACTGTACCCAACCAATCTCTCTCCTTACATTTATCTGTCTTGGTCTCCTATGGACCTAATTAATTCAAGATACACAATTAAAGACCCACATACCAAACGGTGCAAACCAAAATTCTCTAGCAGAAAAATTTGCATTTAAAATTAATTTTTAATACTACAGTATCCTGATTAACCTCATTTCTGTTATTCTCCACAGCAGCCTTGACCGTACACGTCTCGCAGACACACTTTGGTACGTGCCGCAACGATATTTAATAGGCTAAGCATTTGATACTCCTTATTGACAAATTTTATCACATAGCAGTTTGCATTTAATTTAAATTCTTGAGAGTGCATTTCGTTTCATATCCCCCCGCACTTTCGGAAAAAAAAAAATTCGACCGGAGTTTTTGGCAGGCCGTATTCCCGAGGATCGTTATTTATTGGTTTCTATCGTACGACAACGATGGCGGAGCTATTGGTTTTGAGATGTCGGGGAGGCAGCGCGACTGGCTCCACGGTTGGCGCTTTGAGGCAATTTACGGAATTCACGTGCATAAAATTGTAGAAATCAATTTTGTTTAAACTATGGGAATGGAGGTTGGATGGATTTGTATCGCTAGAGTAAAAAGAGACTAGGCCACCAAAGGATAAATAATGGCACCGCAGAAAATTTATGTTTCGGGAGAGGAATGATCTTGGTGTAAAATATAATAAATTAATAGAAAGTTTGCTTTAGACGCTGGGTAATTATGAATCAATATGCAGCTAACGATAGGGGTTTTCATAGAATGATAAAATTATACAAACAAAGAAAGAATGCTGATATTAAACAAACGTGACAAATATGGTTCCATGTGATCACATAAAAAAAAAAAAAAACATCCATTTATTTAACTGTATGGTCAGTTCCAGTCATATTTTGTGTGAACAGCTAGAGGGGCATTTACTGTAGGGTATTAAAGGGAATTTTAATTTTACATCACAAAATTTTGTTTGCCAATTACAAGATGCTGGCTGATGAAGGAATAAATGAATGTTGATGTATGACAAAAAAGAATTTGTACTGGATAGCACCCTATTCTAGCAAACTCACAACAAATTTGTAAGGATTTTCTTTTTGGTTGTCTAGCTTGAAAACCATGCAGGCCTTACATTTCGGTTCTTCTCCAACCAGCTAATATGGTTGTCCTATTAAGACATGTCACAGAATAACATTACAACCAATATGCACAGTGTTGGAGAGAAGTACAGACAGGCTGGTGAATAGAATACCGGCTTAGAGGGTGATACCAATTCATTATCATTTTACCTATTTGGGGGGAC
The DNA here is from genome assembly GCA_000934455.1 of Apostichopus parvimensis. Lineage (NCBI taxonomy): Eukaryota > Metazoa > Echinodermata > Holothuroidea > Aspidochirotida > Stichopodidae > Apostichopus > Apostichopus parvimensis. The sequence continues at coordinate 93,957 of KN883227.1, read as the reverse complement.
TTAGTTACAGAGCAATCTGAATTTGATGTCAACATTTGATGTAAACATCAGGTAAACATCTGCCCAGACCACCTCCACAGCTGATTCTGGTTGTCCGAACAGAAATTCTGTCGTCTCGGATGTCTCGGACAACCGGATTTCTGCTAGAAATTTGTCCTGAAACTGTGTGCCAGCTTATGTACTGAACATAAAATATCATTACACACTCATACTCCGATAAGTTTGCAAAGGGGCTAAATCCGACAGAGTGATAGACTGAAAAATTGTCCAGTGACATCTTTTTTTTTTACCCTTGCACGTTCCCCTCAAAATCAGTTTACATAGTTTACAGACCTAAAACAAACGGAAAGTACCAGTTAGCAAATTTTGGATTCTGTGAAAATGGGATGAAAATCGCAGCTTTTTAAGTTCACCCTGACGTACATATTTGTACTAACAATTATCTATTAACAGGGACAGAGTGTACTTATATCTATATTTTCCATGTTTGCCATTATACTTAATTCTCAGAAGAAATACCAAAGTTTACAAGCATCATGTACACTTGACATTTATGAAGAGCTGTTTGAACTTTCAAAGTAAATTCCAAAGTACAAGATCTGCTTTTTCTTTAAGAACAAAAGGATAAAATCATCAATATAATATGATACTCAATAATCTGCTTATGATAATCAATGGGAAAGAAGAGAAGGGTTACAAATAAATAAAAATACAAAAAAAAAGTAACAAGCTCAAGACGGTTGGTGGGGATAATGGTTAAAGGCTTGTGGACCGCAGTAGAAAGTCACATGGACTATAGATTCGGACAGGTGATGAAATGACATTATAAAACAGCACACTGGTTTACACTTGAGATACAGTGCAGCATGATCTATGCACAATCTGTGATCTAATTGAAAAGTAGTGGAATTTCAAAGCCTTCGATCTCTCTGCCTAATGCACAACAGCTGTGTACCTTAGAGCATCTGTCCGTAATGGGGTCCGCTACCCATGATCTTCCAAAGACCCCCAACCCCCCCCCCCACCCTTCATCAGGATCGAATAAGTTAGAAAGTCAGCGGGGACTAAGGACATGACGATAAAAAGCATAACTTAATCGATTCTCCATCTGCCTCTACTGCAAGCTCCAGAATCTAGATAACTTGTCAAAGTCTGATGAAGAAAATTATGATACTTTTGGGTCACCATACATGGTTTGCAGACTGTTACCTTAAAGTAGGGATGCTCGGGGCGACTATACAGAGAAACATTGGTTGGTGCAAAGGGCCCAAGAAAAACCAAACCAACATCTCACTGTACATCTAGACAGAGTAATGTGAAGGGTTGGCCAATAAGGTGTTTAAGCTTTAAGGCAGGGCCAGCACACCTGATTTAGGGCAAAATTGGGGGACAATATTCTTTCTTTTTTTTCGTGAGCTCGATTGATATCTTTTCGAATGCAGGATTTGACCAGCTGGTCGCTTATTAAGAAGCCTTGCCTCGGGGGCAAGACAAAGCCAATCCTGTTGCTTTTGCCATCACATAAGCCGAAAATTATCCTAAAATCATTGAAAATGTAAGCTACTTGGCTTTTCCCCACCGATGGCTGCCTGGTGTCAAAAACATAACGATCAGTCAGGCGGATATTATGGTTGTTATTATTGTTCTTGTTGTTACTGATATTGTTAAATTTTGGCAATGCAGATGTTAACTGAAATAAACTGTTTTTTTCCTTCTGCCAAGCTAAGTATAAAAAAATCTTTGGTTTTCAACTTAAACAACACATGTTTAATACAATAAAAGCATTTTTTTTAAATTTCTATCAACTTTAATGACACTATTGAGTTCAATTGATAATATCGGTTCAAAAGTTCGATTTTTAAGAAGATTTTTTGAGTACCAAACTACAATAAGCTATTCGTCCAAGGTCATATCAATCGTCTGTGTGTCTGTTGTGTGTCTGTGTGTGTGCATTTTCGGTCTGTCGGGCACTCTCGTCCAGAAATACAATCCAAACGAGGTATAGTTTTCGATCCAATCAGTTCGTAAAACCTGCGAGAGAGGAACAGAATCTCAAGAGAAGAAGAGGTTTCTGCTTTTTTTTCTTTCGAGACCGAAGACTCCAAACAAAATTGGCAGCATGTATCCCGAGGTTGTAAACCTTCACGTCAGGAGGCACAGAACCCTCTAGAACACTCTAGAATGTCATTCCAGCCACCCAACCCCCCCCCCCCGCCGTTTTAATATTAAAACAGTATATATATAATGTCACCATGCGAGCAGCAGCCTTTTGCCAATGACTTCACACGGACGGTGTCGCTTTCCAATGTCATAACACCTAACAAGCTTGGTTATAACGCTGGGCTACCTTTAGTTAGTTGATCAATAGTGCCAAATTTTGCGATGTGGTTTTACGCTCGCCGTCGAGGCTAGGTCACTCCGCTCGCTCCCTCCGCTATCTCCTGCCTACATTTAATACCCTAATTGACGCAACCGTTTGTCGAGATCTCAGCGTTGGTTGCATAGAGACGTGGCTTTAAACGAGTCAGTACGGTTCAGCTGCCTCGCACAATGTAATAAGCTTCCAGCTTCTGGTCGGTACAGTAGGTCTCTCTTTCCATCTCTCTCTTGAGATCTGTCTCACTAACTCTCCCCGGGGTTAAATTTAATCTGTTACTTCTTTTGCTTCTAACACAATTTGGGTATCTACATGGATTGTATTTTTTGTAGATCTATACACATCTGACAAGTAAACGAAACATTGAATTTTCCGTTCGTTCAGGGATGTAATTCAGATTTACCAAAAAAATTATGGATGAAGATTAAGGAATGCACCATCAGATGATCTTCAACAAAACAAAATATTAAATTAATTAAATTATTTGAGGCTTGATGATGGCTATCCCATTTTCCTGGATCTTCTATAATCTCTACCATTCTCAGTCTACAGAACTCTGCTTGCTCTCATTCTGAATTCTTGCCTCTTCATTGATTTTGAAGAATATGGAAAAGAGGGGAGAGAACTGGTGGGTGGAGAAGGAATGGGCATGGGGAGAGGGAAGGAAAAAGAGGGGTAAGGAGAGGGCATGTTAGAAGGAAAAAACTATTTTTCAACTTTCAGCAGTGACTCATGCTTTTAAATTGGTTGTACATAGAAGATAAATGCCAATCTGCTTAACAATCTCCATAAGATGTGTATCCACGGGGCCAAGTATGAGGCTCGTTCAAACATTAATCTTTTAGTTATCAAGTTTACACAGGTTTTGAAACTTTGACCTCTGCTGACCTTAAATGATCTTTGACTTCTGCAGAAAACATATGGGATCTTGCACCCATAGCAGATACGAGGTTCAACCATCATACGTTTTTTGAGTAGTACTTGTGTTAACAAGCCAAGGCGACACAACACACAGGTATGCACCTCCCCCCCCCTACACACAAAGGCAAGCACACACGCCATCACATTTGCATCTATCTAAGTTCGTTTGGACTTCAAAGGAATAGAAAATTAGCCCTTTTAAGAGATACAGTCAGCCCTTTTCAGAGATACATTTGAGAGCACGACTACAAACTCATATGAACCGTTAAGGTGGGGGGGGGGGGACACCTGCCATTTTACAACACTGATATTGTCTTGCTTTCCTGGCCTTGTTTCTGATTACCCATTCAAACCGCCAGTCCAAACAGCATGTTAATTTATTACGATACCGAGAATAGACAGTAAATAACTTTATGTCTATACTCTATAATACAAGTCCACACAGTATTTATACATGTATGTCTGTCTATTCTATCCATATTGTGTGTTCTGTACATGTATGTACATATAGTATACATACTGTACACTGTACTTCTAGTACGTATGTGTAATCCTACCCGGTCCACGTCCAAAACAGTCGTCGTTAGCAATATTAGACATCAAACCACTTTACATCGGGTAGTATCTGGCTGTGCTACCTTTGCACGGTAACATATACAGTATATACATACGGAACGTGTGTGTCATTGTGCCTTTTAATTACAAACTGGCTTACATGACGTAACCAAACCATAGCGTTCCAATAACACTACTACATCGAGATCACATGCACTGCACTATGTGTGCAATTCTTCGTACTTGAAACTGCACCCACTGTCTGTTTGTTAAAAGTCCATATGATGTTTGCATCAAACATACACAGCCATATATTATTGTCAGAATTTTTTACATGTTTTCATTCATACATATATTCGCATCGTACAGTACCAAGGAAAGTACAAAGATGATTGATTTATGGATAAGTCGGATTGTGCTTACCTTACCATTCTGGTTAAAATCCTACCAGCATTTTATTAAAGTTTTTAATTTCCTTGCATTTGCAGTGTGGATATTTCTTGCATGCAGTACTTAATAACAGACTGTCAATAAATACAATTTTGCAGAAATTTGACCAAGCTGGGGTTTATAATGAACCATTTTAGCAAAAGGTTTCACAAAAAATCATGAATATTGTTCAAAGTAGTAAAAGCTCATGCCAACGTCCAAAAAAAAACTTCGCTTTTAGCTTGAAAAGTTCAATCGTATTTTCAAGCTTTTCGTAAACTTTTGGCTTAATTTGGTACCAGAAATGCACCAGTTTTCAATATAACAATACAGGAGCTACACATCACAGCTAGAGTCTAGCTGCTAGACCACTTGAACTTATTAAGCAGTGTTCTCATCTATAATTTCAACCTCTTCAAAAAGAGTAAATCATTTAGGAAGAAATCCTTCAAGTTAATCTACCTACCTGTATATGATAAGATTTAAGTTGAGAAGAATCTATAATTGTGTACTATGTACTTATGACCAGGCCCTGTCATATTATATAACTTTTTAAAATTTACAGGTCTATGTGATTGCAATCATTACAGACAGTTTTGTGTCCCACAGAGTTAATGCAATAGATTATAATTGTATCATCATTCTTGGGTGGAGTAAAGCCATGTCCAATTAATTTAAGTTTTCAGGAATGTTATTTCTTATAATTTAGTCAATATATATAATTCATACCAGTTGCAAAATTGGGATATAAACTTATATATTTTATATATATAGCAACATGAAAGATATAACTTATACAATAAGCTAAGGATCCCCAACCCCCCCCCCCCCAAAAAAAAAAACATCTATGAAATTTACTTGTGGTATGTTACAACTGAAGGTTTCCTGCTTGTCTGTAAGACTGTTGCTGAAATATGCATCAGGCAACATACATGTGTGTACGTGAGTCAGTGGTGGTCATATTTATAATTCTAACTGTGTTAATTGAATTTAACCAAATACATTTTTATAATCATATTTAATCAAAATTAGCAAATAATTTATGAAAAAATATTACTTTACGTCATCTTTTTGAACCATAGGGGGAGGGGTGTGACAATCATACACAACAGTTTAATAATAAAGATCCAGTTGGAAAAAATACTTTCACTTTTTTCCCCTTTTTCCATACATAGCACATAATCATCCTTGTTTGGGGACCATGTTGGAACAAGAAGGATGTAGGTATATTACAGAATATGCTTACGTATGTCACTTTTGTTTTCAATATTCATGAATTTCAAAAATTTCCAAACTCCCAGACATGCAAGACTGTTTGCACTATTGACATATTTTCATCTGGTCATCAATTTTTATCTATTTATTCTATGCCACAATACTACTTAATGTGTATATAGTCAAGGAAGCTGAAAACATGTCCACATGTTTTTCTTGGCACACTAAATGCTAGCACTGGTCAGTAAACTGCAACAAATGTGCACTTTTTATTAAAACAGAGTGGACAAAAGATGTAGCAATGCATATCACAAAAAAAGTCTGGCTTCAAGCGCTCTCTCTAGAGCTCTCTGGTACCCTTCCCCCCCCCCCCAAACACCATAATCTTGAGCACCATTCCAGTCTACCCTGGAAATTTCTCGGTCTAACTTTAAATAGCAAGATTACAGTTCTTCCTGACCTTTGCTCTCTCTGACCCACAAACTTTAAGGAATTTCGGGGATTATCCATCCACGGATGATGACCTAAGATGTTCTTTCTGAAATTTTCTACCAATTTTAATCATGCAAAGTTCTGATTTCTAGTTTGATACATGTATACCAAAACAGACTTGCACAGTGAGTATGAAACAAGATACTGTACATAGATCTTTTCTGGAAGACATCAATACAGGAAGCGAAGAAAACTCGATCAAAGATATTGCATTAATCAGGTATGCAAGGTACCCTTCCCCCCCCCACCCTGCCCCCCACCCGCCCACCCCAGACCCTCCCCAAGGCACCTTAGTCTTGAGCACCCTTCCAGTCTACACTGGACATTTCTCGGTCTAGGTTTAAATAGCGGGATTACTGTACTTCCTGACCCTTTGCTCTGTCCAATCAGAGCCTCTCTGAACCCTTGCAGAAATAAAACTGAGAACCCCAGGCTGTTGTACATACAGTATACATACAAGTCATTCCATACAGTGTTACCACAGTATTACAGTATACCACAGTATTACCACAATCAGGTATTGTATTGACACGGGTACAAATGCAGTTACAATGCATGTGAAGTTGTATAGCACCATATAACACTGACTACTTGAGTCAGGCCAAGGACTTCACTTCAAACGACTTAGAAACATCACACATTTATCTATATCTCTGAGGTGAAATTTATGAGGAATCTGTCAAGTTTTGCAGGCTCCTATAAAGCAATGATCTCAAAACATGATCAATTTGGTTTTGCATCAAAATTATCTCGAGTGGATTTTAAACTTACAGTACTTAGTCCACATCCATTGCTAAATTATACATGTTTTTATTCTTAAAGGTAGGCTGTACTGGCCCCTCATATGCTAGATATACAAATATGGTCACCTTTGGTCAAAATTCTTAAACTGTTTTTATAACCGTTCTTCGAGGAAATATTCCTCACTGGGACATGCAGTCATCTTGTGTGTTCCTTAAAAGTATCTGAGAACAATTTGGAGAGTAAAGACCTACAGGAATTTATTTTTTGAAAACTCCTAACAATTACAGCGTGCTATAATTTGGGGCCTATACTGACTACCTTTAAATCAGCTTTTTAGTATTTTGCCAGGGGTTGCCAGTTTTGGCAGTTTATCATCATTCCCATTTCTCAATCTGATTGATCAAAGACACTATATCATACTAGAGATTCTCATGAAATGCTGGGCACTGCCATTTTAGCACAATTGGTCACATAGAGAAATATATGTCAGTGTCGTTGGGGCTGTCCAACCATGAACAGAGTCAACAGAGGGCGCTGTCATATGGACCTCTAGCTAGTTCTACGAACATGGACAAGCTGTTGCAATGAGTTTCGGTACCGAACTCATCAGGCGTACTATGGTCGTACCATCAGTTTATCATGAAAAGATAAGTTGGTCCATAATTATTGAAGAAGAGACATTTGGACACATGATTTATGCACCTTAACTCCTGTTTTCTGGCGCGTAGCCAAGGGGGGGTGAAGGGGGCAGCCGCCCCCCCCCCTTGAGCATATTTTTTTTGTATGTTTTCATGATATCGCTAGTAATTACAAAAGAGAAAATGCTAAGATGCAACTTACAAGGCCTGGGAAGTGCCATTTCCAGTGATCTGGGAGGCATTTTCAGCCAAAATTTTCTTGTACACTTCGCGCCAACTCATGGTCGCACTACGCTTAGATAGTTTGCAATGCTTTATCTACGGCTCTGATAAATGCCTACAGTTTCGCCCCTCCCTTGGCAAATTCCTCGCTTCCCCTGCCTGCCTGTTTTCTAGCTTGAGCATGTTTTACGTTTGGACGAAACAGCATCCATATGCGTTTGCGTGCTAAACCGCTGAGGCAGTGTGTCCGAGTTTTGTGAAAGACTGGAGTCATAAGCACGGTAGTAAACAACAACTGTGTCTTTCAGCCATGCTGATCTGTACATTTCTGCTGCAACTAAAAGCTCACCAATTCTACTGATAACGATGGAGCGACTAAATAAATAAATCTGGAACGGTTGTCAGACGCATTCTTAAACCTTTAAAAGGTCACAGTATCTTACAATACACACAATTAAGGTTTAGCATGCTTACATAGTAAATAAAGCAACAAAACCATTAACCTTTCCTAGTGAAAAAGAAGGAGCTTGGAATGCTACTGTAAACAGAATGTATATATATTCACTTTTTTCAGTACAAACTGGTAAAATTACACAAATAAACCATCATAAAATTTGTGGCAGTACATAGCATTTAAAATTATCTGTTCCCATAAGCCATGATTTTAGAAGAGGTTTGGTAAACCTACGGAATCATTGCTCTCCGATCTTAGATATGTGCCTCGTTTCAGTTGAAGTATTTCTTTCTTCTCAATATGTTACGATCATTCTTTTTCCTTGGGAGTGTAGGGGGGGGTAGATGGTTTTGTTTTTTGATATATTCCTCTTTGCATAGAAAGTGACACTACTCCTTAAGCCTCGCAAGGTTTTTTAAGGCCACTTCCTTCCTCGTTGTATAATTTACATTTATGTTAGCAACTAATTACTGTTAAACCTGCATATTGAGGAGAAACGAATAAATGAAATTAAATGAAATTAAATGAAACTATTGCGTGTCAACCAGCCTACCAGCCAAGAAATACTTAATATACTATTTTACTGCCGTTTCATGATTTGGAACTCTTTCGTGTGATGGAGTACCTTTCTATGTTGCAAATGATGAAAAACTTTGCTTCTTATGAACCTTTTGGTGGGTGACTTTGAATCATGCAGGCCGTGGATGCAGTTTTAAACCTTCATTTCCATGCCCTTATTGTACATAGTTTGTAAGTTGTAGGCTGGCCTAGATTCACAAAAGTTGGTTCGGCTTCCCTGACATTGCTTAGGCCACTGTAGGCCTAACAAGTTTGACCTTGTTACTATGCTTAGTTACTGAGTTACAGTTCAGGGGGTAGGATATTCAGGTTATCCAATCACCCAATATAGCCTAGTCTCCATCTAATCATAGGCCTACTGTAATGCATGGCAAAGAATAAAACCCAAATGCACTGTGTCATTGGTCCAATGCCAATTTGTAGCTAATTAGGATGCTTGTTGCTTCATAGTATGGTACGATAGTCACTGGATAGGCTAGCTAATATGAAACTGAACTATCAGATAAGGATACCAGGAGCTCATTTTCGCCACCTGCAACGTCAGTAAAATAGTCTGTACAAATTATAATCACAAATTCGGAGACTTACAATATTTCATGTTCAGATTTAAACAATAACATTGCATTTGCCACAGTGTGTACTCACTTTTAGGGCGTATTTATCAATCATGTTGGCGTCTAATTGCACCGTTAGCTGGCCGCGATCTGCTGAAGCTTGCATTTGACCTGATGTAGTAAATTCTGATTTGATGGAGAAGTCAGCAATCTCTATTTGCCTCTTGATTTTACTTTAAAATGTGCGCAATGCGAGTGCACGTAATGGTAAGTGTCTGCTCTTCTTGTGCTGCTTGTGTTGTATTTGCACATAACGTGTATGTACGTAGGTGCACAACACAACAGAATAGCTTATCCAGATACGAAAAACTTGCCGTAGAATGAAGTCGTTCAACCGTGTTCTTAGCTGAATTTTGTTGTCACTTGTTTATATTCCTCTATGATTTTACCATGATACGATTTAATTAATAGTTATTAAATTGAAAATTTTGAATATTTTGTGTTTATTTATCTTTTGCAGTGAAGATGATTTAGAACAGTGAAAGGAAAGTAAAACTTTTCTGTAGCTCTTTGAATGTATACTCTGTGAAAATTTATTTCATGTCCAATCACATGATCGATAGTTCACGTGAGATTGATATCACCACTTTCAGTTACTTCCAATTTTCGATCGATATTTTACAGGTGAACGTTGTATTAGTTCCATTTTCGCGGACAGCGGATCGTTGAACAAGTTTAACTATTCCTTGTAAGAGTTAATTTCCTGCTGTCTTTGGGAATAGGAGTAGAAGGAGAGATGGTCCCTTTAGCCGGGACTTTGTGTTGGACCGGCAGACAAATTAGGGAATTTCCCTGTGTAGCCACCGGTGATTAATCCGGGAACGTCCAGGGTTCCACGCGAGACACCCGCGGATGTTTGACCTAGTTGAATCAGGGAATTGTTATGGAACAAGTCCCTGGTTGAATGAAGTAGAAACAAACAACTAATATCCACTTGCAGCTCATCAAGCAAATTGAAAAAAAAAACTGTGTCTTTGTGTTATCTAATGAAATATAATTCTCAGTGGTAAGAGACTTGTCAAGTGGTTCCAAGCTCTTAATGAACAAATCTGTCAATACCGTGTCCATATATCTGTTCATCTCAGCGTGGTTATTAAATGGGATTTGTTTATAGGGTATTTCGGTCACAGCTTTATTATACGCCGCAGTCGCCGTCCTAATGACTTTTTGGAGTTTGAGAATTAAGCCTCAAAATGACGTCAACAGCCTCAAAATTTCACCGTGTTCACTTCTTGCTTATCATGACAGCAAAACACATATACAAGACAATATGGGATGGCCTGCATGCAATTTCCTTTTATAACCCCCAACTCCCTTCAGCCTTGACAAGGCTAACCTCTCGAAAGTATAAGCCTACTAGCCTTGGGCTCTCATAGCAGAGGAAGCAGGGGCGGGGAGCTTGGGAGGGGCAACGAACATGAACTGAGCCAATGATATACGTACCGTAATCGTTACTTCAAGATATCGGATAAAAGTGGGTTTGGTGGGAGGGGGGTGAGTTGGTCGGAATAGCTAATGTATTTGGGACCGGAACGTTCTGCGTAGCTCCAAGTCAGGGCACAGCGGTCCGAATTTAGTTGAGAGGCCGGGAAATGCGGTATATGGAAATGCCATGACTACGTGGGAGCGGGAGGGAGGGAGATTTGAAATGGAACAGATGAGCCTTGAAAACACAAACACACATATACGCGCGATGTGCGGTCAATACGTACCTTTGGAAGCGCTGCTTTTAGTTAAAAAATTATTATGCTATAGAAAAGAAATTATTTTATCTATCATGAAAAGTTATACCCATGATTCATCGTTGGGACCACGTAGAGTTTAACTTCCTGATACGAATATATCTTGTTAAATGAAAGTATCTTTCGTTCAAAATCATTCTGGCGATTCGTATCCTGCAACTAGTGACGTTTGCAAAAAGCAACAGAAATAAAAAAAAATGTTTATATATATTTCAAGTGATATAAACATTTATTCGAAAAGTAGTTCCGACCGCCGGAGCCATAGATATTATGGCTCTGGTTCCAACCAGTGCCGTCTGTTATTGTGGCGGCGCCCTTTCAAAAATACAATTGTGAACTTCTCCATTTCGTCAATCCGTCCAGCTATAATATGCGTGATAAGAATCTTCATCTGTGCACAACGGTAAGATTGAAGGAGAGAGGGGACGGAAACAACGTACAATTACACTCATGAAAAAAAAAACAACAGTTCTAAAACTAACCCAACAGATTTTATTAACAAAAAATGAAAATGCAATGTTTCCTGCCACTCAGTTCACGCTATATTGCTGTTGACTTGAGATGTAAGCTACGCTCGTAACGAATGGCGACTTTTAGTTTCGCTTCGACGCGTCAATTTGTATTGCAGGTTTTTATTTTCATTTTATTTAATCAACGCATGGATGAATATATATATTGATTAAATACACTGACCTCGAATAATATCTTCAATAATTCAATCATTTAGCTTAAACAAAAGGTGTTTGACCATATCACGGGAGGAAATCTTGCAGCTACTGCCAGTCTGTCGAAATGAAACGTATATTGAATCTCTCTCTATATTAAAGTTATTAACCCGTTAATATAAGAAGCTCACCCCCCCCCCCCCCCCCCCATTGCATGGTCTAAAGGTATATAGGGATGACCCTCCCTTTTGACAAATGTTGGTTAACTGGAGGTTGTTTAGATGACAAAATGGTGATTTCAGTCGGCTAATGAAGGCCCCCCCCCCCCCAAGGAGTTCCCCTGCTGATGGTATACACACGGAACAAATCAGACTGTCTTTGCTAGTGCTGTTTTCGGATCTCCAAAACTGAAGTCACTGTTCACTTGATGAGTAACTTGATTTGAACCCTTCTGAATTTATTAAGATTTTAATGCCCAAGACATCAGCTACAAAGAAAACCTTGATCAAAAAGAATAAGTGCACACTGTTTAGCATTTAATAGCGTCTTGCGTGAGCAATCCTTTCTGATACTTTGTACCGGTGTTTTCTTTCACCGCTATTTAGGTCGGCTGCTACCGAACCTTCTCCACCCCAACCCACCCCCAACCCACCGGGCCCACCACCACCATCGGCCCTTTCGACATATCCTGAATTCGCTTTTGTTATAATCATTTCAATTTTAAAAGAAAAAATCGTTGCCGGTGCATCCCATCTATGACATCATCGATTATTGCACAATGTACTGTTCAAAATATTATGAATAAAGCCTGTCGTATTTTGTATTCAAATAACGGAATTAATTTAAGCTTGGAATTGGATCAATGCAATTGTAAAGTTTTAACGAAACGACATAACCGAAGGACAAAACTCTTTACATTAGCGCCGTGACGACAAGTACGTCCCACGATTTTCTAAAGGAAGGGGTTGGGTCTCGGCCGTTGCAGCAGACTTCCATTAGGTCTGGGCATACTCTCTCAGCAAAAAGATAAACTTTTGGACATTAATTTGTCCATTAATAGGCATATTTACTATATACCGGTACTTTGATTAGTTCCATATACCTATCCAAACGCAAGGTTGTAGGCATATTTAAAAAAAAAAGGGTAGTGTGAGGTCGAAATAATGGGGGTATATAATCCCACACCCATGGATCCGCGCCTGAACAGACGAATATCGGAAACATTATCTTCGGAATGATAATTTCGCGCCAAGCGCAGGGGCGTCGTGCGAAGATAAATTTTTGGGGGGCCCGTGAGCAGGTGATGACTATCTAAGCGGAGCGCC
>KN883227.1:68185-80063 GCA_000934455.1 Apostichopus parvimensis | reverse complement strand
CCCCCCCCCCGGGCCCCAATGGGCACGACGCCACTGGCCAAGCGTCATACAAATATAGGCCTAATATCATTCATGCATTATGACAGCAGCAACATGAAGTAAGCTATAACACCGAAGAGGAACTATTATACATGTATAATCCCTTCCACGGGGCTCGATTATGTTGTGGAAATGTTGGGTTCCGCGACACTTATTTTCAAGTTGCTACTAATATTAACAACTGTGAATTAAACTAATTGGAAATAACGACGGAACTAACATTATATAGTCTTTCAGGAATCCAGTGGAATTTTTCTGTTGTTGTGAAAAGTAAGGTGTGGAATTGTAAGGTAAGTTAGTCAGAGACTTAGCCTAACCGTATGATGGTTTCTTACGTACATTAACTTACACATGCCATAGTTTGTCAACAAGCCTAACTCGGTAATAATTGTTACTTGTTAGGATAAACAGATAGGGTTAGATGGTAGAATTAGAAACCTAGGTACACTGATGTCAAAAAATGTCGATGATTCTTTGTAAATACTGTTTAGTCTGTGTTAAAAGCTTAAAGATGTTTGCACTGGGATTTTTTAGATCCCATAGGGGGACTAGGCATATCTACACAAATCTGTAGTGTGAGTCTCTCACAGTAAAATTATATAATGTCCAGCCTTACCCCACACCTTCTATTTTCCAGGTGTTGGTAATTTTATTCAATTGTAAGGTATAGCTATTAGTTGCATCTGTCATCTGTAAACTAGATGCATTGTTTTAGTTGAATCAGCAGTTACTATTTCTTACATGATAACAATAGGCCAAACAAGAAACATGTACAGCAAAAGAACTGAGTTAGTGGGCTACTGTATGTATTGCCACAACATGTACATGTTAACTAGTCAAGATCTAAGTTAGGTAAACCAGAGCTGTCAACCTGTTTGACCCCAAAATAGGGAGAATAACATTTTTCAGGGCCAAAAAATAGGGAGAAGAAGGAAAAAATAGGGAGGTTGGTCATTCCAACTGAAATGATATAAATACTCCTAAATAAGTATAGTCTACTTATGCAATACAGTGAGAGAATCATCCAATCAGTGTTTCTTGTTGTAGTTTACAGCAGCTCGCTTCGCTTTCTACAGGGTTTCTTTAGTAGGCTTCCATTTGAAACAGGGAACAGTGGACTCTGGGTACTGTGACTTCATGGCTAGTATGCTAGATAGAGTCCCATCAAGCTTGAGACTTGACCGACTGTCTGTCTTGTTCTTGCGAACTACACTGAATAGCCTTTCCTGTTCAGCGTTACTGTGGGGAATTACTAAGCAGTAAGCACAGGACTAATTGTTGGTCATTTTCAGAAATGTCGCAAGTGATGAAACATTAAAAAACCGGGAGAATAGAATATGAAACCGGGAGGCCGGGAGATTCGGGTAAAAACCGGGAGTCTCCCGGTAAAACGGGGAGAGTTGACGAGTCTGTAAACCTGTTATTAGATCTTCAACCAATCACAAAGCAAATTGTCAGTTGGTACATGTATGTAATTATCCCGGACTGCAGAGCAATATTTTTGCTAGACCCATGACATCGACATTTAAATCATGTACGCTCTACTCATTGTAGCAAACAATGAGCTTTTAGTGTGTACAAGATGATCTGATGGTTGTCAAACAGGGCTGCATGGTAAAAATATAGTTGCATTGAAGTTGCTTCTGCATCTGGTGACATCTTATGCAACAATTAGAGTAAGCATATGGTATTTGAAGGCCCACAAACGTTCACCAGGATACAGACCTGTCAATCTCTTTCACAAAAATATGGAGACTTACAATGTTCCATCCAAAAGAAACCAAATTAGGGAACAAATTAAAGGAATTAGCTTGAAACATAAGCACAGTTCATTCCTGATCAAAATTTAGGCAAAATAAGAAATCAAATTTTGCACGGAGATTAGCACTTAAAATTTGGAGAGTGTGATTTTGCCTTAAAGGCCAGTAGACTCCCGGTTAAACTGGGAAAGTTGGCAGGTTTTCCAGGAACAATGAACTTCGTATTTGATGGAAGCCAGTGTAGATCGATTAGTGTAGGGGTGATGCTGTTAAATCTAGGTAATCCAGTAACAATTCTAGCAGCTGTATTCTGAATCCTTTGTAATCTTGCAAGTTGTGACAAGGTTGCTCCATATAAAAGAGAGTTTGAATAATCAGGCCTTTTTCTGTTGATTCTCTATCTAGATATTTTCTTAGTTGACCAGTTATATCGTTTGATCAAAGTCACCATCAGGCAGCAGTTATAAGCAGTTATGGGCATATTAAATTAATCAAAAGTGTTTGAAAGTACTCAAGAACGACTCAGAGGAAAGAAGTAGTCAGACACTGGTACTCGGTAGGCTCAGATAGAAATAATAAGCAGTACTCGGACTACATGGTACTTGTTACTCGGAACCTCAAGTACTCGGAAGTACGTACTTGGAAATTATTCTTCTTCTTTTTTTAACTTTAACTTTCCAGCACATTTGCTAAACTTCAGCTACCAGAATATCCCTTTAAACCCTTTTTCCTCGTCCCCACTCAAAATTCATATCCTCGCTATACCCAACCCCTTTCCCGTTGGAGTGGTCATGAGATGAGTTAATGGACCTGGATAAAGAATAGTATATTCTCATTTTTGCATTACGTTTACAAGGAAAATGAAGTGGTCTTACCGGGTGACATAATTGGGGGGGGGGCTGATCTGGCTCTCAACACCGCTGTTTGGGGGGTAACACTGTTTTGAGACTTATTAAGAGCTTCCTGCAAAAAACAGACACTCCCCAAGAAGTACAATAAAGCAGTTCCCTCTTTGTCAATTTTCTTTTCTTATTTTTTGTGTTAGGTATTAGTTGTCGAGACAGGGGAAATCCCCCCCCCCCCCCCCTGTTACCCCAATCAGATCTGCTACTTATCTAAAATGTATAGAACTAGGCTAAACGTTTGTATTAGAAACAGCTTTCCATGCAATGCATTAATGTCAAAAATTGTCAAATGATAGCACCACTTTGCGTCTAAGTTACTTTACTTGTAGAAAGAGTCCCAAAGGGGACAGGAAACCCCTCCCCTTAGACCCCACCTCCCAAAAAATATCCCTCCCCCAAAAATATGACTTCCCCCACCCCAATGCCTACCCCCACCTCAATGCCTACGCCCACTCCCCCCCCCCAGATCCCCCCAGATTGCCTTGGCTGGAGCCTCCATTGAACATATGAAAAGGTATTAAAAAGTAGACGATTTAAAATGTCACTGATTATTTTCGATCTGTCTGGACTATCACTCCCCGTAAACCTCCCCGCCCCCGCCCTACCTGGCTCCCAATCATGTTCTGCCACTTGAGTATACATACAAATTTTACAATTGGTCTATACGAGGTGCAAATGGAAGTTCATAGTGTAACTTTTTTTTCGACGCCCTCGCGGCCGAAAAACTTTACGTAATGCTTTTCAATGGCATCAGTTAGTCAATGTATTTATAAAGCCAAATAATGTACACAAACATTAAGTTCAGACATTCCCTCTTTTCGTTGGTAAGTTCAGACTTTCCTTCTTTCCGTTGGTTTTTCAAATCAAGAGTTTTCTATGCATCTTTAAAAGCATAAATTGTTACAAGTTTTTACTTAGTTTTCAGTTCATCCTTGCCATGGTACTAGAATACGGCAATGCTTCATGTCCAGTATACATGTATATGACACACACACGTACATTTGCACGCCTTAGATTCGTGTATGACGCGTTGAATTGCTACCAATGAACAACGAGTCAACATAACAATGTGCAGTGTTTTCACGAAGAACGTACGTACGTGTGCGTGTGTGAATGAGCGAGTTTATTACGTCACTTCTGTATATGAATATGTAATTATCACAGCCAATCAGATTGTTGCAGTAGTATTTTGGCTGATAATTGTGAATTAAACCAGGTAAATTCGGTAATTTCCACCATAATTAGGTAAAAAAGTAAACATTTTAAAAGAACAAACATAGATAAAAGTCGCAGAGTGCTAAAATGTTAAAAATTGTCAGTTCAAGTTAAATTATCAGGTTAAATTATCAGTTATCTTGTTGTTCACCACGGTACAAAGTGGTATTCAGCTGAACTGGATCTTTTGTTACCCTCATCGCTGTTACTCTGGGTCCTTCACAATACGCATAAATCTTTCGCCTTTTACTAAAGATTTCCGTGTGAAGGATCAAATATGAGATAATCTCAATTTTTCTCATCCCCCGAAAGGGGGAAATATAAAACCTAAATAAAAGTGTTGTAATATAAACAGCCTATCAGAATTCTAGACGGTTCATTCTAACATTTTTGTTAGCTTTAGATTATAAGCTAAGCCATTAATTTGTGTGTACTGAATATTTTTCACCTTGAATGGAAAACCTTGAATTTGTGTTGGAGTATATTTCTCTCCTTACCCTATTCCACCTTTCTTTTAATGTGTTAATGAATTTGTTATTAACACAGCCAATCAGATTGTTGCAGAAGTTGTAACTTAACTGTAACTGAATTGCTTCTGGTGAGTCCAAAGAACTGGTTATTTCGATTTTCGTGTAGGCTAACACTACTGTTAGCCTTACTAGAGAAAAGAGCTAAACCATATATTTGTAATAACTGAATATTTTAAACCTTTTATTGCTTATATTGGAAAACCGTGAATTTTTTGTTGGAGTAGCCTATATTCCATCGTCACCTATTTTCACCTTTCTTTTAATGTATTCATGAATATGTAATTATCACAGCCAATCAGATTGTTGCAGAAGTTTTTCTGCTGACAAATGTGGCTTAAAGGTTGCAATCCGGGAAAATTGACCGTGTTTCGTTACAGAATTAACTGATTTCGATAAGACAACAAATTACAGGAGTCGCGAGAAAAGTCTCAGATGGATAAAACTGTAAATTATGGCTAAACAATGACGTAGACGTGTCATCTTTCCTGCGTCGTTCACTACTTGAAAAAGTTTATTTATTTTTAGTGCGGACTATTGTAGACCACTGTTAAAGTACTCTGGATTCCTCACAATACGCATAAATCTTTCGCCTTTTACTTTTCCGTGTGAAGGATCAATATGAGACTAACTCATTTTTTCTCGCCTTCTGAAAAGAGGGCAAGCATCACACTTAAAAGAACGAAGGAAATAGGAAACTGTCAAAGTTGGGTCCAACCTTTTGTATAGAGGTAAAATTTCCTCTTTATTGATAATAATTACTTCTTTGCTTTCATCGTTGACAGCATCATTGTTTATGAAATCTATGTAGATATGTAGAAATGAAAGAAATTTATCATTCTCCATTTCAACGTCTTTAAATGCGTCGTAATTGGACACACCAAGTTACTACTAGGCGTGTTTACTTACGTGCAGTAGGTCATTAGGAGAAGCCCAGGTACTCTGCATGGTATTGTACCCAACATTTAGCGTTCAAATTATTGCTAGCAGCTATCAAAATTGATTTCATAGGAGGTTCTGATCCCAAAAATTATTCCCCAAACATCGAGGAGTCGTTAAAATAGACACTTCAAATATCTCAATGTGAGTAACTGTTCTTACCGAGAGCAGTAAAGTGATTGCTAAAATTTGAGGATTGGTGACCAATACTGGACTTTCTAGCATATTTGGGAGCAATACTTATCGTATCTCATAGGATGAATAAGAATAAGAATAAGAATAAATCCCAAAAATTGATCCCAAAAATTATTCTCCCAAACATCGAGGAGTCGTTAAAATAGACACTTCAAATATCTCAATGTGAGTAACTGTTCTTACCGAGAGCAGTAAAGTGATTGTGAACATTTGAGCATGGGTGACCAAAACTGGACTTTCTAGCATATTTGGGAGCAATACTTATCGTATCTCATAGGATGAATAATAATAAGAATAAAAATAATAATAATAATAATAATAATAACAACAACGAACATAACGAAAGTCAGAAAGTAGGTACATCAAATCCACACACAGAACGTTGCCATGGTAACCCCTCTCAGTTCGATGGTGAAGAACTTCTTAACTATAGTCGTGTCACTTACCCTTCCCTTTACGGTAGGGTTATGTAAAAGTAATTATAGCCGAGGGTGGGTCAGTTCGTTGAAACTAACCTTGGGTGACTTGTCTTGAAATCTAGGGAAATCATCACCTTTGCATGTCACTTCACCACGTACATGGTCATTTCACTACATTGTATACATGCATGGTTAATGTATTGTGTTTGTTCTTGATATTAATTTCAGACACCGTTTACATTATAGGCAGGATGGCCTTCACGCTGGCTGTTCGGCTTGCCCAAAGGAATTTTACGAAGTCTTCGTTGAATGGTAAGACATCTAGACGTTTGCCGAGAATGATTTGAGAATTTCAAGTCCCTTTTACTATCGACTGCTAAAAATGAATTAGTTGGCGGCTGTTCTTTAGTGTATCGCCCTCCCCTCTGTTAGTAACCTCAACACACTGTGACGGACGGCAAATTGAAGAGAGGGAATCCATTCCCGTAGCCAAGGATTCTGAATTGGGTTTTATACACATGGTGTTGTCACAAATGGGTGTGGGCGCACTAGGCTGCGTAGCGAGCGGGAGGAGGGGGGGGGGAGTGGGGCAGTTGGAAGGAATGCTCGGAGCATATTAATCTACGTTCGGCTGGGTGGGATACAGGGACCTGCGAAATTCACCTAATAAACAGACTGCAACGGTTATAGCATACTGATATTATGACATTTTTTATTACGTGGGCCTATTGGTAGAGAGATCTCCTATAGGTACAGTTAAATACTGACTTTTGTGTGTTTCTGATTGTAATGACTGATTTTTTGCCAGCTCAATACGTCTGATTTCTATACACATGTTTCCATTTACGTAACAGTGAAATATCTTGTATATAGTATATATACCGGTGTACCAGATCAACTGTTTAACTTGTCCCTACGTCTTCTCCCTACAGTGCCATTAGCAGCATTTGGGACACATGGAGGAATACTTAGAGACGCAGTGCACCCTCAGAAGTCACGTGTCAGCCAGTTTGAACCTCCCTACACCCTAGCAGACATCGGTTGCAAGGATAAAGTCGAGATCATTCCGAAGAAGACAAGGTCCCCCTCCGAATCCCAGCCTGAAGAATCGCTACTAAATGGAATATTTGCGAACCTATCCTTAACACCCGTTGAATTGCAGCTTACCAAAGAATATGTGCTGCCCTCTATGGTTCCTTTCTGGCATTCAGAGAGAGCAATATTGGATCCGCTTCCTCAAGCACAGATACGAGAGTGCCCGACCTACGTAGAAAGAGAAATTATGGAACGCCCTTTGGGCATAAACGAGAAACGGATTGATATACCTAGGTCAGAGCAGCCTATCGTGGAGAAGCAAGCTCGAAAGATCATGAAGATCCGTCGGAAAAAGATGAAGAAACATCAGTATCGAAAGTGGAAGAAGAGGAATAAATTCAAACTGAGGGCGATGTTCGCGAAACGGAGAAAAAAGAAGCAGAAATTATGGGAGGAGCATCTTGAGCAAAATAAATTCAAAGGTCTGACGTCAGAGTATACAGATTGGTACCTGACCAAGAAGAAAGAGGAAGCGGCCATCTTTCTCAGGCATCTCGGCATCCACGTGGAAGAGAAAACACCAGAGAGCGTCGAGGAAAGAGAGAAACAACGAAAGTTAAAAGACAAGAAGACGACGGTGTATCATGACCCTAAGGGGTCAATGAGGGTCATTCCCACACCCATCCTCCCGGAAGGATCCAGCTTAAAGAAAGCTTTTGAAGAGGATGAACGACTGGCAAAGGAAAAACGGATGAATGAAGCGAATGAGTAGAGCTCGTAAAATATTAAAATATTCAAAGACATTAAGAAGCATTTGAAAGAAGACTTGAAGCAAAGTGTCAGATTTAAAGAGCATGCGTCGTCGTGTCATGTGACGTCATAATTTGTGGTTATGATAGTGGAATATATACGTTCTTCTGTACTTTAAGGAGACTATTGTACTCATGGACAACCCAAGTATATTACTTCGTATATGTGGAATACACACATTAAAGGTTTTCATTCAGTGTTGCATCCAAAATTTATACACGGTTTTTTAAAAAAAAAAAAAATCGAAAATGTTTTGAAAAGGCATGTCCCGGAGATTCTTTCTCTCAAATTTTTGAGGACTCTTAAATTAGAGGTTAAGAGACCTCATTGATGCGAAATACTTCCAAAGCGACTGTCAATTGATCGTTCAATTTTGAACATGGAGTGGCCATTATTTGATTTTCTAGCATATTTTGGTACAATAATGAAGAATTGCCAAACATGAAACAACTATTACAGTCTGTGTATACTAAATGACGCAATAAATCCAGACACTTTTGAAGAATAGACCAAAAGGAAAATTTAACATTTGACAACTGAAAGAAGAACACATTCTAATCATCCAGTAGAAATTTACATTCAATTCATTTGTACCGTTTCCGTAAATTTGAAGATGACATGTTTCGCAGCCGAAGTGAACTTGAGGCAAACAGGTGTGATGTCATAGTTGTAAAGTAGTAAATATGCGTTATGTTTATCTTCAAAAATGTGAGCAAAATTTTCTGCTTCAGAATTGGGATGCATCTCAGTGTGAAGACACTACAATCTTTGCTAATATTGTTAACTTCACACCCCCTTGTTTCCTATCCAATCCAAGGTCAAAACAGTAAACTGAATAAAAATGGATTTTTGGTGCAAATTGTGAAAATGTCAATTACCAATATCTCGAGAAATGCAAATTTTACCAGGATGCTTTCGAATGTGTTTCTCTTTTCATCAGTCAAACATTAGTCTCCCTCTGGACTATCCATGTTTTAAGCTCCATAATGAGTTGGGCGGTAACTCTGTATCATTCTGACCTATCCATTTCATTTCCACACGTGATTAGATAGCCGGGCAATGTCAAGTCGAACATCTATAAGACCACGCCCACTTGAGTACTCCCAATTTACGTGCATGCTATGAACTATTAACTTCGTTGGAAAAAGAACATCCGAAATTTATGCCACATTTCACCACTCCTGGCTGGAATTTTAGTGTACTCAAGTTAACATATATGATACATGTTTCTTTCAGGGAACATGTGTGATTAAGGTTAACTGGTCTAATATGATACACCTGCATTAGATCTTGGCATAACCAACTCAACATGTAAATTTTATCAGCAGGAAACTTCGTCGTTGAGAAACCGTATATGTTCTGCAGTGAGAAAACAAGTAACAGTCGTATTTATATGGCTAATCACAAACATGGTGAACTTACCTGTGAATTTACAGCGACAAAAATGTCCATAAAATATTTTGTATTCCGTTAAGCTTTCATTTCACTTTTATAATAGCTAGCTGATTTGGAAGGGAAACGTGATCAAGAGTTATTCTGTTGAAGTGGTCTCTTGTTTTTTGGTTTGTTTTACTAGTCGTGGCGCTATTTTCAAATATTGAAAAGAATCGAGAAGCGTCATCTTGGTCATTAAATCTTCTCCATATCTCTCCTCACCTCCCACATCTTCCCCCTTTTCACTCCTCCCTTCACCCCTTTCTCCCTCTCTGGTAAAGCTATAACAATATTTGCTATGGTTTTAGACAGATACCGTATATAGTTGTGGTATGCAATTCGATGTACTGAAGCGAACGTTGAACGTATCTACGTCTTTACGAAGATGTGTAAGTCGGACACCTTTTCATAACAAGCAACACCATATGAAATCCCCCTCCCTCACCCTTCCGTTCCTTACCACTTAACCAACCATTCTAAGTAATCGCTTCTCTGCCTTTTGGCTAAGATCATTTGTAGTATATGTTCGCCTTCTATATAAGGGACACGTGAAACACACCTGACGATAATCACACGGTCACAATCTCGATGCAAGGGGACTTGTTGGGAGTACAATCAGTAGTTTGGTTTTCGTACCCAGGTTCTTTCGTGGGTGACTTTTCTTACAAAATTTCTCAGTGAACTTGAAGCAATAGCAGGTATACAATAAAGTTGTCGAGAAGATGAAAATGTGAAGATCAGTTAAGACGTGTGCTCGTGGTACAATTAAATTGAAAACCGTACGAAATGAGTAGAAGTTTAAAGCAGGCCTGTACACGTGATTTTCTATGGTATGGAAGGGTTTACTGAAGATGTGGACCTTTATTATGATTATTATTATTAAGCACTGGTCAATAATATATATGAGAAGGAGTTTATTTTTGTGTAATTAAGGGTGTTTTATACAGACACAAAATGATGCTGTATTTTGCAACCTTATCATATTAGTTAGGGACATAATTGACGAGATTTTTGTAGAAGAACAGCAGACAGCAATCACGTTTATACTCAACTTATGTCCGAATCGTACCCGGGTGTATACAGGACATAGGCATGTAGTAATAACAAATGTTACACCAAAATCTTTTTGAAGTGTTTCTGAATAGATGTTTCTTCAGTTGTCAATTAACATGCCGTAAACATGTATTCCTGTACGTATGTCCCTCTGTGATGTGTACATGGTTGGCTATGAGGGTAAATATCGGGGGGAGAAATGGGGGCGGGATCCTAAAGCCAGTTCCCCTCAAGTGGCAAAGCTAAAATAGTGACGAGGTTGTACCTTATTTTCCATATCCCTTACTATCGTCACCCCGCCCCCCCCCCAATCCGCAACTCCCTTTTAACAGCATTATGCATACCCAGAAAATCATAGAACAGACGGAAATGAATGATGTGTTTGGTCATTTAATTTCTTACTTGTAGGTTAAAAAAGGGAATATTATAATTAACAACAACAACAACAACAACAAAGAGACCTTTCTTACATTTTAAGGATTGCGTAATATTTAATGTAAGTACAATAAACATACTGTGGCATATCATTTACCGCTATCAATTATTGCTCATGCATGCGTCCATGTGATATGTCGATCTATGCATAATATATATGTGTGCGCAGGTGCCCTAATCAAACGAACGAAACATCGGTATAGGCTATAGGCCTAAGCTGTAAAAGCGCGTTCTAAGTAGTAATTCAACGCGAACAGGGTTTGGTGCTGCACGCGCACTGAAATCAACTCGATATACCGTAATCGCGCGTTATATAGCGACCCTCAAAATTGCGACCCTCAAATTTGCTAGTTAGATATTTTAAAATGACCACAATGGTTCAGAAATGGACAATTTCGTTTTGTTGCAGCCAATGTAAGATAATCATACGCGTTCATGCCGTTGTCATAGTGATGCATGCTGTATAGGCTAGCAACTTACTACTGAATTCCATCACCTTCAAGATACGCTTCCTTTTGCGACACATTGTGGTCTCTTTAAACAATCCAAGAGCGCTAGAACGTTTGACCAATCGGTGGTAAGACGAAGGCTGCATGCAGAGAGATCATGAAACATGATAAAAACAAATAAAACTGGGCGTGATATAGATATATCGAGGTGGATTTGATATAGTTAATATGGGCAGCTCAACAAGAAGCTTTATTTCATGAACAGAAATCTTCATGACTGGTTGCGTTGCCAACAGGTGTATTTAGAGGTCATTGTACCAGTTTACGTTATTTTCACTGCAAGCACTGCAGTCTCTGTACAATCGTTTTGTTCGTTCAAAAATATTGTTGTTATTTATTTATTCGTGAATAAGAAAAGATGGCCTGGCCTTAGGTTTATTTCTAAGATGTAAAAGCTAATGATTTGATGAGAATCTATAAAGCGTCGAATAATAAGAAAAAACATCAAGTATACAATGACACAAAATACTATATGTACTAAGTACTCATCCTATGCTCTAACTTTATCGATACTATAAAATAGAGATATATTTTCTGTCACATGCTGACATTGTCTTATTCATACAAGTACATTTAAAAGCCCGCCCCCCTCCACCTCTCCCC
>KN883227.1:34131-44670 GCA_000934455.1 Apostichopus parvimensis | reverse complement strand
CATGGTGGCGCTACGCTTAGATAGTATGCAATGCCGTATCTACGGCTCTGAAAATTTTTCTACATTTTCGCCCCCCCCCCCCCTTGGCAAATTCCTGGCTACGCGCCTGACAGAGACAGATCCAGGAATTTAAAATGGCGTTATGTGACTGTGGGGCCGTTGAGCGGACACCCATGTATAGGGGAGGGGGTCTGAAATGCGAAAATGGTGCATTCTGGGGCGATAAATTAGGTTATAGTAAGGTGTATACAATGTCACGTGGTTGTGCTTATCACTTTACTTATAACTTTAGGGTTGTGTGGGGTTGAGGAAGGTGGCTGCATGCCACCCCCACCCCTTCCCCCAATTTCTGGATCCGCATCTGCTTAAATGGCAATCTCAGTACACGATAATATTCTGTTGACTTTTAAGCAAATTTCAGATTCTAGAATTAATTCACTAATTCCTAGTGTACCACTTTAAGTGGAGATGCTTGTGTGTCTACCTGTCCAAAACGTGCATTTGCTCGAGTAGTCACGTTTTCGCTGTTCAAGTCGATTCGATTTTAGTTTTAATATGATTTATGGAATTTAAAGCGATGTACTGGATTTGAATTATTTATTTCTTTCTTTGTGTGTGTTTTAAACAGTATACATGTTGAAGTATCTGAGATAGAGAAATGTATAAGAAACGTGCTTTTCTTTTCTTTTCCTTTTTTTCCTTTTTTTTGTCTTTTTTCTTCCGAGTTTTTATTATTTGAAAACGAACTATTTGTTGAAAAAGAAAGAAACTTTCAGAAAGAAAAATCTTTGAAAAGAAAAATCAATCAAATAGTAATTAAAAATCGCTATTTTTGTGGATAAAAGAAACATTCGTGCACATACAGGAGTTTGTGGGACAGAATACACAGATCGTCCATTTTATTTGTCTGGACGGTTTTTGAGGTGATTTGCCGGTTTGCTTCTCAAGTCAAAGTCAAATATCCCACTGCGCTCCGAAATTTGTCCTCCCCACCCCCACCCCATCCCACCTCGTCCCTAGATTGAACCCTTTGGCACTGCCTTTATGTGTGTATATTGTATATAAAACTCATAAGGTATCGTTATTATCGAGTGACTTCAGGTTAGATACGATACTCTATAGATGTATATGGTAGCTATAGAATAATATATAGACCACATATAAAGTATTTCATATCGTTCGTCACTTTAAGGATCTTTAAGCCTTAACGCAACTGTGTGCGTTTTGGGCTCCAATTGTACAGCAATTTTACCATACTTATCGAAAATCATTCAAAATGAGAATTAAGAAGCTAAGAGTCGCTTAATATAAATATACTTATCACCAGTTGGAAGTTAGCGAGTCTATAGTCAAAAATCGATTTCATTCAATATATACGCTGATATCGTCTTTACGTATATAGACCACTTTGTTGTTAATTAAAATTTAAAAAGAAATTAAGACTGCTGCCAGTTCCGAAAGTCAAAAAAACAAGACAACACTAGCCAAAAGTTAAATAATAGTCACTCATTTTGAAAATTGCATAAACATCTTATAGTAAGTGCATGCGGCGAATAGCCGGAAAGCAATTATCCATAAACTGAGACTTTCCTATATAGTCAAATTTCAGACAAATTTATCTGAATATGGGTGTACCACAAGCACCACGTCATAGGCTATATAAGGCTATAGTGTAACCTTAGGCCTTCACTTGTTTTAGGCCGACTTTCGATGTTCAGGTTCGTACATGCAAATTTTGCCTTTTTGTGATTTTCTGGTTTGCAAACTACTGTATTGGAATAGATTATTAAAAAAAAAAATAATAATAATCATAAGTTAACTGCATAACCCAGCGCCGGAAATTCTGAAAATTAACTATTCTGGAGGGATTATATTTATTCGTTTTGATACCCATGACTGTAATTGGATATAACATCTGAACGACATTTTAGGCCCTACTTTCCATTATAATAGCCTTATTCCTACCTCCCCCCCCCCAACGCCCCCACGTACATACATCCACGCTCAGTGTTGACAGGTACTAACAGGGGGGGGGGGGGTCACTGATTTAGGATTTTGGAGAAAACGGAATATAGTCACCTTGCCCCTCCGTAATAATAAACCGGTTTTACGTAAACATACAATTACTTGTGTAACTTCAGTTGTGCCTAGATACAGTATAAGCAACCACACAATATCTATCTCAAGAAACCAAAATATCAAATGTTATTGGCACAATTTTGGCAAATTTGATTAAGAAATTTGATTCTCTTTCTCCCAATGGTTATACTTGTATGTAAACATGATCTTTGTATAAATATTCACTCAACCCATCGAAAGATATGATAAATGGTCCTACATGTCGCCGCTTTCACCCTTTGACGGTTACACGGTAATGTCATAATATTTTGTTCCTCTCTGTAATAAACAGTTTATCCAGTTACAATTGCGATAGCAACAACGTCACAATTAAAACAACACAGCATCAACAGTATATTAAAGATATAGCCTATTTATATTTTAGGCCAACCATAGATATATAAATAGATATAGATGTACGAAAAGATATGTGTATGTAACATACAAACATTATTTATAATGTTTAAGTATTATTTTGTATTTTTTTATATATGTATTTTTTATTTCCCGATATATAGGCTATGTGTACGTATATATTATATCTGGGGCTTCTGTGGCGGTGTGCAAACATTTGGACCAAACATACACTGACTATAAACAATTCAATTATACTGAGTTCTCCTAGCAGTTATATGAACTCACATGCTGAGCTGACCTATACAATTTTCATTTCGGTATAGAGCGGATAAAAGAAGCGAAAAACTACTCACAATCTCAGTTTATGTTCGCAATTTATGATCGCAAAACACTTACCTTGTACCAGTTAGATGAAGCGCACGTCTCCGGTTCCTAATGTGGCCAAATATGTACTGTATACTACGTAGCTGCACTGGAGAAATTACAACTAACCATCGGTTTATGGTCTCCAATATAGCCAGGTAAGTCCTACACAAATTAACAACCACTGGGTTATTAACATATTATACAACCAGGATGGAGTAGCCGACAGTGAATAAAGGTGGCGCTACAGTCGTTTATAGAAAATCTCGGTTTTTAAAACAGTGTATGTTTAGGTACGGACATGTACGTAAAAAATCTGGTTCAACTGCCTTTTATTAAACTTACCAAATGCGGGAAGCTGAACAAACGGAACTACGTTGAAGAGTCGCTGGACTCCACGTGTTTTTATTACCCCCATCTCCGATGATGTATATATTTTGATGATGCATTTTGGCGATGGGGTGGAAGAAGGGAAGGGGGGGGGGGTCGTAGGGGACATCGGGAACCTCTACTTACTAATATCAAGTGAGGGGTGGGGGTTGCAAAAGGACTAAGAAAAGAGGAGACTGAAGTAAAATCGTGATATTTTTTTTTAACTGTTCCATTTATTTTTAAGTATGTTACGTGTGTAATTTCTAATGAGATTTGGTTTATTTCACGTTAGTCAGTAATTTTGTCCTTTCTATTTGTAAATAATGTTATAAAAGAATCTTTTTTTGGAATTTTGGACAGTTTCTTTGACATTCTATTGCTGTATCTCACAATACTATGCTAAGTGCGACGTAAATTATTGAGAGCAGAAGTGTTGGTGATGCTACAGTGGTCATTGCGGCGTTATCTTCATCATCTTCTTTCATGGTGAAATCCCAGTTCATCTTAGGGTCCCACAAATTTTCCTCTGGTAATGGAATCCTGTGCATGTGTCCCACACCGTTACATCCGTCCATGGCTGACGGGTCAAGACAACAAAAGAAACACCAAGCCTCTGCGTCCACGGTATGGTTTAATCCAGTATACATAGGGCCCATACATTGAGCGTTGAGTGGATCGAGAATGCTGTCCCACATATTATCATAGCACTCATCCTGCAAACGAAGAAGAAGAAATGAATTACAAAGGGTATTTACTGAATCGGTTAAGATCTTACCATATTTATACCTCAACATTGCTGCTACGTACGGGATCCACTGTACCATGTCCTCCCATATTATAACCTACGACAATTCTTCTGTATAGGTAGCTATCAAACTATTGAATGGACCACGTTGTCAAACAGTATAGCAGCAATTCTACATAGGCAGCTATAAAGCTATTGAATTGACTACGTTGCCCCACAGTACAGCAGCAATTCTGTATAGGCAGCTATACAACTATTGAATGGACTATGCTGTCAAACAGTACAGCAGCGATCATGTTGAACAGGTCACGAGAATCTGGTTCCTGGGGCACGTTTCTTGAACCGGGGGCGGGGGGGGGGGGACTTATAGAGGTTTTGGGATGTACACTCTATAACCGATACACTAGGACTTTAAACCTTCCAAACATATTACTCTATTCAAAACTATATAGAATGATAGCATGATCTGTAATAAATATAAAATACTTAGTTACAGTAGAAACGACTTTTCCTTCAAAAGGATGAAATTGTATAAGGTACTCTGTGTATAGATCTAACATAATGACATAGTAGTTCGGGTAAATATCATGAGGGAAGCGAAATTTTCACTACCAAACTCACCGCGTCGATGCAACTTTTTCTTATCAAGTATCCATCGCCGGTCGGGTTCATTTTAAACTCTGACTTGCACTGTGGGAATGGCATTTCACAAACCTGCATTGTTCCGTTTTCACCGAGCTGTATCGAAACAAAAGGTAAACAATAGTCGTCGCGTGAAACAATGGATTTGTGACATTTAATTAATTAACTTGGTAATATATATTGCTGATATTATGTGATACTAAATAGAACATCCCCTAATGCATGTTATACACTGAGCCGCTCTTACCATTAACGAAATTATGTGTGGCAAAGAAAATTTCACCGCCACCGCCCCCTCCCCCCGCCCTCAACGTCCGACCCCCTCATCTTATTTAAATTGGTTAATTGCCTAAATGGTTGTTTGTTAACCTAGCCTTGTCAGTAAGACATTTCACATGTCATACATGCATATATGGTATGAAAATTTCAGTCTATATTTGCGCTATAAAATGTGTTTAGTCGTGGGGCGTATGAGAGAGCCACCCCACACCCACCCCAACCCCCATACCCATGCAGAGAAACACACATGCAAAGGAAACAATTTATGTCTACGCCATTGCTCAATAGAATGGAAAAAACTCACTCTGTCTCCAATGCAATCTTCGTTGCTTACAGCGTCCGTACAGGTGTAGCATCGGGTTACCTGGGAGTCCGAGGGTTCAATGTCGGAATCCGATGAGTCTGAATAAAGGCAGAACATATTTTTTATTTAATTTCTCAGGTTTAGTAAAGAATATCTTAGAAATGTAAAATGGCTAGTGTATAATTTATATACTCAAAGGAACCATTCTGCCAATAACCGGTGATTAATTATCTTTCTCATGTCAATGTTGCATGGTTCTACAATAGATGTATATATCTACATATATACACACAGTCACACACATTATCATCAACAAAAATACTCAAAATTGGTCCAAAATGGTATCTTCTGGTTATTATTCCCGTTTCAAAATCCTGGGACGTATTTCTTTGAATTTGGAAACAATATCACATCACAAAACACGTCAAGGAGCCTTCGTTTTCTTTTCAAGCTAAAAAGAGTTGTATACACTTTGAGAAATCACACAATGAACTGCTTCTCGATGGTATTGTACTTTTCATTGTGATCTGTCATGTGTTATCAATCAAATCATATTGTTAACAGAATTATAATTACAAAGGTAGAAAGAAGATGAAAAACAAAGGGAAAATGATACAATTGAAATATACCCGTCGTCAGAGGAGAATCCATCGATTTGTCAGTTAGAGGCTATATTTTCATAAAACGATCGTGCCACCCCCTCCCCTATTCCTCGGCAAATTCTTCGTAAACACAAACCAACAACGTATACAACAACTCGAGGGGCTCTTTTGTGCAATATTCATTTTGTACACCTACGGTGGTTAATCTTTGAGTACCGAACACTTTGTGTTTCTTTATACAAATGTCTTGTGGCTATATAACGTACGCATAGAGGAGAGTCATTTATAGACCCCGGGTTTCTATACCTCTTACCATAGGCCTCAATGTAAAAATATTAAAATGCAAATAACACATAGGTGAGAACCTTATTACTATTATTATGTTTTTGTGTCTTCGTTTCATATACCAACTTCAAAGGAAACGCCAAGTTACGTACCTTTCAAATAAAATACAGGGCGCAACCACCTCAGACAAAGACATTTAGAGTTAATTCAGTGCCAACGAAAAAGGGAAATTAAACTGTATTTCAATATCTTTACGCCGTTTGTACAATTTATTAAGAAAACGAGATTACAGCTTCTACTTACCGATTGCGTCGGTCGCAGGAGCACCAGTATTCACATCAGCTTAAGAATAAATAAGAACACAATATAATGTAAAACGAAACCTCCATCATTCAGCAAAGATGAGAAATATCGGACAACAACAAGAAAAACACCATCTTAAATAAATCATTCAAAATAATTAGCTGATTTCCTTGGCTTAAAGATGCTATTATAAAGAAAAACCTTAAAACGAAAAATGGCCAAAATATTTTACTGAACATCGCATATTTGGAAAAGCATTTTCGCGAGTGAGATGTGGGCGAAAGAGAATTTAGAGTATTATAGAGGTGAGTGAAGTGAAGGGAGGGGGTGGGTGGGGGGGGGGGGTGGGACGTGGAGATGAGGAAAATATGTGGGAAAGAGAAAAGAAAGGAGGAAGAAGATAATGATATAGGGGAAACAATAGGGTAGAAGAATATTGGTATTCCCTAATTTTTTTTCTAATTAATGAATTATCTTACTTCCTTCTTTTGTAAGGTTCACAAGGTCAAAGTATATAAGAATAATACGAGTACTATACTTTAGCCCGTTTGTAGTAGCTGCATAGGGGAGAGCAGGGGTGCTGTGGCGGGGTGGGGGTGGGGAGTGGGTTACCGAGGATAAGATGCTGGGAAAAGAATGATTATATTTCGATCTATATTGATTTAGGAATGATCTTATTATTTAACATGGAGATGTATTTTTACTAGTAAATAAAATAAAAGCTAGACATAGAAACTAATGATCAAGTAAAATAATTAATTGAAGAAGAAGAAGTAAGAATGTTTTTTTTTAAATACAATTTTAGACTAATTGGATGTATATGCAAGGTTAAAGTAAGACAAAGGCAAGTAAAATATGTTATCTCCCATCACTTACCTGTTGCGTCGGATACAGGGTTTTCGGTATTCACAGCATCTTTAAAATGAATATGTGAAACAATGAGAGAATAACTACAAAGTAATAAGACTTATATGTTGTCATAACTTCATTTAACATGAAGATGTATTTTTAATAAATTAAATAAAAACTATACATAGAAACTACTGATCAAGTAAAATAATTAATTGAAGAAGTAAGAATGATTTTGTTTAACAATTTTAGACTAATTGGAGCTATATTGAAAGTTAAAGTAAAGACAAAGGCAAGTAAAATATGTTATCTCGCACTTATACCTGTTGCGTCGGATCCAGGGTTTGCGGTAGTCACAGCATCTTTAAAATGAATATGTGAAACAATGAGAGCATAGCTACAAAAAGTTAGACTTATATGTTGTCATAACGTCATTTAACATGGAGATGTATTTTAATATATAAAATTTAAACTAGACATATAAACTATACTGATCAAGTAAAATAATTAATTGAAGAAGTAACAATGATTTTGTTTAACAATTTTAGACTAATTGGAGCTATATTGAAAGTTAAAGTAAAGACAAAGGCAAGTAAAATATGATATCTCGCACTTACCTGTTGCGTCGGATCCAGGGTTTGCGGTAGTCACAGCATCTTTAAAATGAATATTTGAAACAATGAGAGAATAGCTACAAAATAATTAGACTTATATGTTGTCATAACGTCATTTAACATGTTATGTATTTTTAATAAATAAATGAAAACTAGACATAGAAAATAATGATCGAGTAAAATAATTAATTGAAGAAGATGTAAGAATGATTTGTTTTGACAACTTTAGACGGATTGGAGCTATATGCAGGGTTAAAATAAAGACAAAGGCATGTAAAATCTGTTATCTCCCACTTACCTGTTGCTTCGGATCCAGGGTTTTCGGTAGTCACAGCAGCTTAATAAATGAATATGTGAGAGAATAACCACAAAGAAATTAGACTTGTATAATTTCATAACGTCATTTCACATGGAGAATGGAGATGTATTTTTAATAAATAAAATAAAAACTAGACATAGAAACTTATGATCGAGTATAAGATAATTAATTGAAGAAGAACTAAGAATGTATTTTTTACAACCTTAGACTAATTATAGAGTTAAAGTTAGACAAAGGCAAGAAAATATGCTATTTCCCACTTACCTGATGTTGAGTCGGTCACAGGGTTTTCGGTAGTCACAGCAGCTTAATAAATGAATATGTTAAACAATGAGAGAATAACTACAAAGTAATTAGACTTATATGATGTCATAACGTCATTTAACATGGAGATGTATTTTTAATAAATAATATAAAAACTAGACATAGAAACTTATGATCACTTAAAATATAGTTAATTGAAGAGGAAGAAGTAAAAATGATTTGTTTAACAATTTTAGACTAATTATAGAGCTATATGGAAAGTTAAAGTTAGCCAAAGGCAAGAAAATATGCTATTTCCCATGCACTTACCTGATGTTGAGTCGGTCACAGGGTTTTCGGTAGTAGCTTAAATATGAATATGTGAAACAATGAGAGAATAACTACAAAGTAATTATATCTATTATGATGTCATAACTTAAATGTATTTTTAATAAATGAAACAAAACTAGACAGAGGAACTAGTTATCGATTAATATAATCAATTGAAGAAGAAGTAAGGATGGAAGTTTTACAAATAGGCCTAGTTTTACAAGTAACATGTGAAAGTAACTTGAGAGAATAAAAACTGTACAAAGTAAGACTATATATATGACGTCATAACTTCATTTTACACAGGGAGATGTATTGTTTTGTTTTTAAGATGTACGTATTAAAAACTGCGTTTTTTATAAAGTATCACACTGAACAACAACTAGACAAGGATTAAAACTGACGGTACATAACAGATACGATGGGTGGGTGGATGGGTGGATGGATGGAATGAGGGAGCGGAATGGGGGGGGGGGGTCTCTCTGTCTGCGACGAAACGATAGAGATGATTTAATTTTACAATTGGCATAATAAAGTTGGAGGTTTAAATGACCCAAGTAATATATACCTACAAATCACAGACCATTTTCACTACTGAGAAAGACGTGTAACGTTGTATACTGAAGTATGTTATCGACTACCGTACTAGACGCAGAGAAAAAAACTGATGGCGCTATATCACAAGACAAAAAAATAACAAGACCAAACAGTAAAATACACCCCGCCCCCCCCCAAACTAATCAAACAAAAACAAAGAAGAAGACAACCCCACCCCAACACACACGCACACAAAAAATAACAACAAAGAACAATACACCCCCCCCCCCACCCCTAATACACACGCACGAAAAAGGACGAACAGTCCATAGTACAGGTGTGTGTTTGTAAAGATCGAGAATGAAACTATACTGAAAGCAACGAAAATTTTCACTATAGCTTCGCGCGTACGATGAAGTTTATTGTATAATTCTTCTAACTTGGTGGAATAATCTACGAGAGTGTCTCTAAATTTAAAAAAAAAAATTGATGTTTGCTTGTTTCACTGTGACAATTAAAATCGATGTTTCCTGTTTTCACTGTGGTAATTTTGGCTGTTTTCGTTAAGGCCTAGTATAGATTAAACTTGCGATTAAAAGAGTGGTCACAAATTTGACTTACTAACACCGCAACTATACATTATGTATTACACAGTACGCGAATTTCTTGTCATAGTATAATGCTTCTCAAAAAAAGTTCTGATGAAACCACGGACCACCCACTGGCGTTTAGCTTACATTGTTTTATATTCGATAATTAGGCTATTTAGCAACCAATGATTGTTATCTTAAATTTGGGTCAAGATGTTGAGACAGATTTTTCTCCTTTTGATTTTTGTTACAGTTTCCGTCTTCCACTGTGGTAATTGTCGCATCGATTGTCTTTGACTAGACATAAAGGCCTAACAATAGTGTAAAATTTGGGCAAAATTACAACCCCTTTCCACTTTGTCTGTCTGTATAGGCTATAGATGAAATCAATTACGGAAGCTTTTGTAGCTGAAACCATAAACTTGAGTCCAATTAACGGACTGAGTATAACATAGGATAATAATAATATACTTACCGGCAAGGGTGGTGCTGACTGTAGTTGCGGCAGCATCAGTCGTCGTGACTTTAGTACAGAAGAAATGAATAAACATTAAAAGACATAAATCATATACAGTCCACCAAAAAGGCATAAATATTTATTTATTCCAGAATTCGATATTTACCTAACCAGATTCGGATATTGATGAGCTGTACGGTATAAATGACCTTTAGGCTTAGCATAATCCT
>KN883226.1:131325-154670 GCA_000934455.1 Apostichopus parvimensis | reverse complement strand
GAGATTTAAACAAATATATGTTATACAGATGTTTGTAACTTTCCATTGATAGTTATAACACCGTGTTTGGTTTTAGTGGTGTTTAACATATGATAGCATGATTGTTCTTCTTCAAGAACATCCGTTGATTACCACATGCAGCTATATATAGGTTCATACTATAGTAATTAACAAAATTAGACTCAAAACAACAACCGTTTGCAGTTCTCCAGCGACATGTTCCTCCCTATCGTGTTTTCAAGGTACCTGCAACGCAGTAACTTGATAACTATCGCCAATATGTCGCGTTAACGCAAATCATAAACTCGACAAAGATATACAAATTTGTCGAAATGTCGCGCTAAGCTAACACGCCAAGTTGTCTATCCCTTCATAACCACGTTGAAAAGCTATATTATATCATAAAATAAAATGATAACAGTTAACAGTAACTGGACACTGAATAATATTAATAATAACAACAACAACAATAATAATAATAATATAAATAATAATTATAATGATGATAATAGTAATAATAATAATAATAATAACAACAACAACAATAATAATAATAATAATAATGATAATAATAATAATAATACACTGTCTACCTTTTCTATCAGGTTTTTAAATCAACATTTCATTCCGAGTTTAATATCGAGTAAATTAACATGGGGTAACTCACCCACTTCGCCCTTTATTTTATTTTACAAAAAGTAACAGAAAAAGGAAAAAAATGGTTTGAGTTCATATTATGAGTTGAGATAACAGTGTTTTACGGTCGAAGATATGGTGTAGGTCAAATGTACAATATTCTCTCGAGTACTAATAATTACTTATTTCCATTGTTTACTTGTAGACACAAGATTTGAATCAAGGCGATACAATGATAAGTAACGCTTCATCTTCATTCCATGGGAATCGAAGCATTTCACCGGATGAGTTCAGTTAAATATCAAGGTTTACCAAAATTAAATATGACACCGTGTTGTAATAATAGTAACGTAAAAATATTTATCCTTCAGTCTTTCCTTTTTATTTGCTATGGCTTGTAAAGTTGAAGGTCACATTTTATAGTTGTGACAGATGTGACAAACGTGATACGTTTGGCATGTAAACTCTGTCTAACTATTAAAACAGTTGTCAAGACTTAGTGTACGTCTGCTGCAGAATTCATTAACCCTATATATAGGTTATTCAGCACCATAGCTACACCTTTATACGGTCATAACAGTAAACTTTTGCCTTCTACATAATGTGGCTAAGAACTAAAATTGCACCGTATAAGTGATATTAGAAAACGTTTCTCTTCTACCTCGCTTGTTCAGCACCAAAGCTACACCGTGTAAGAGACAATAACAAACATTTTCCTCCAATGTAGGTGCAGCTTAGCAACAACGCTTACACCTCTTTCTCTTCTTTATATAAGTTGTTACTTGTTCGGCATCCAAGCTGTTCGATACAAGGGACAGCAGTATCCTTTACCCTCGTATAAGATTACTAACACCAAATGTACACTTTAAATAGAGATTCGTAAACGATTAACTTCGATGTAGGTTATTAGGCACCAACGTTACACCGTATTAGGTAGCACCGCAAACATTTATTATCGATATAGGTTATTATATGATAAAGCTACACAGTGTGAGGGATAATAGTACACGTTTACATTGCATTAGGCATCAACACTGCACCGTATAAGGGAGAGCAGCACATATTCATATTCGATGTAACGTTATTCATCATTAACGCTATACACCGTATAAGAAAATCAAGTAACCATATATTTTTCGATACAGTTGTTAATAAGCACCAACGTTACACCGTTAAATGTAGAGGATGAAACGTCTATATACCTTCGATAAAGACTTATTATAGCAAAGACACTTCCACCGTTAATAATGGGAGCTACAAACGTATGCTTTCGGTGTATGGTTTTCGGCACCACGGCTAAACCGTGTGTGCGGAGAGCAGTATAAAATGTTTACCTTCTATAAAAAGGGACCCATAAAGCAATATTTAACATTTATCTATGATATGTCTTATTCGAACCCAAGGCTACATTCATTATATACAAACGTAGGCAGAGAAGACGTGCAGCTGATATTGACAATAAAGTGAATATAGGAGGTGCGTGATTTTCAGTTAATCAGTCGACAAGCGTTTGCAATTCTGGCGCCATCATAACACCAGCCTGAAAAACAACATTCGTTGCCTGTTTAAATTTCAATGTTTATAAATGTTTTCATCTTGATAAATTGTTGAACGAATCTTTAAGTTTTAGTAACAGAAATGATTTGAAGTGTTGGTTAAATTGATTTGAAAGCTGTTAATATGTATTATTTATATTACTTACTAAGTTCTGGACCCAATCATTATATCAATTACTTATATCAAAGTAATCAGTTATATACATATGAACACAAACCCAAAAAATTAATTGCTTTACCACCATACACTATTAATCACTATAATAGTTCTAGAAAACG
The DNA here is from genome assembly GCA_000934455.1 of Apostichopus parvimensis. Lineage (NCBI taxonomy): Eukaryota > Metazoa > Echinodermata > Holothuroidea > Aspidochirotida > Stichopodidae > Apostichopus > Apostichopus parvimensis. Next base: position 152,199 of record KN883226.1, on the reverse strand, counting down.
TTCACAGCCAGTCGAGTTCTTTGAACTTGTGCCTGGCTATAGGAATTCTCTAAAATAGGGTTTTAGGTACCACCCAGAACTGGTTCCACCTGAGTGCCGTATCTGTTCGCCTTCTATTCTCTGTTTTTTGGGGGGGGGGTGGGGGGGGGGAGGGGTATTGTTCTGTCTTGTTTTTTATTTTCGGTCGTTACATATATCCGAAATTTTCACTATTAAATGAGATTGCAGTTCTGTATATTTTTTAATAGAAATCCCTTAAATTTTACCCTAAATATATATGCTAGTGTGTGAATTATGAAAAAATAGGGGATAACATGACTCCAGCTCCGATTCCATCTAATCCTTGTACGCTCTCCCTCCACCCATCTCCCCTCTCTCCCCTTCTCTCCCCTTCTCTCCCCTTCTCTCCCCTCTCTCCCCTCTCTCCCCTCTCTCCCCTCTCTCCCCTCTCTCCCCTCTCTCCCATCACTCCCATCTCTCTGCTCTCTCCCATCTCTCCCATCTTTCTGCTCTCGCTTTCATTTCTCGCTTTTTCACCGCTCCTGTTTTGTTCCTTCCTTTTACCTCCCTACACGTCCTCTCGCCTAGCACCTGTCCACCTCCTATGGTGTGCATACCTACGATAGAAGGAACACGGATTTCAGTTACTCAGTCAACCCACTTTGTAAGACAGTAGGGCACCATGAATAAGGTTGTTGGTAGTAAACTCGATATCATTCTTTGCATTGACTTGCACACTAAATCTAGTACAAGTGTCCTCATTAGGCAAAACATATATACCATTCACTGTACGGTTGACACTTTGGTCATCCATGGCACCTTTAATGTTCCTTACCAATACCATGTAGATTCAATGGCGGCCCTTAATGTTTCGTCCCTGGAATCCAAGCCTCTATAATCTCACCAGTAAACAAATTGCGCACGCTGTTCTCTGTTGTTTTATAAGATTTAAAGTGATCAACTATTGTCTCAATTTCCCCAATCGGCACACCACATGTGCTGCCTTTCATACAAGTCACCCTCCAAACTATTACTAAAATTATATTTGTTCACCTAGCTAAAACTAAAAGTTCCCCTGTGCTCTACTTGTTTTTTGGTTTTGTTGTTGTTGTTTTTTGGGGGGAGGGGAGAGGGGAGGAGGGGGTATCCTGACAGATAGGAGAAAGTCCAGTCGGATTGACATCGACTTGGAATTAATCGACTTGGAATTGACGTCGACTTGACATCGACTTGGACATCGACATGGAATTAAATATGCCACGTTAACAATCTATATTGATGATTACCGGCTGAAACTCTCACTTTCTTGGCTACCAAGCACCAATTATGTGTCCAGGATTACGTATATACTGATGTCCGATTAAATACATATGTCGAGTTTTCTTGCAACTATCAACACTACAGTATAATAGAATGGTCTGTATATGGTTTTCTATACATAAATATAATTACGTGCATGCCTGACCGGACATTTAATAACAAAGTCGGGCATTATTGACTGTGCTAAATAGTTTAAGTTGCATGCGGTTCACCATGCATAAATTGGCCGTTTGCTTCCAACAGACATCATGAAAATGGATAGACCATACAAGTAATTTCCCCCCAATCAAGTCCCACTTCCTGAGGACGGCTGGGATACTCACAATATAGAACCACGAAGAGGTTTGACTACATAGGCATGCATCCGGCGCCATGTGAGCAGTAACGGAAGTCTAACGGGGAGGGAGTGGTATGTGGTGGTGACGTTCCTAATGTGATGACTGGGCAGAGGGAAATATGAACCCTCCCCCACCCTGACCCTCTTTTATGCAAAACAAGTGATGTTTTGCAGTTGACTGAGCTTCCAAGTTTTCATTATTTTACTTACTCTATATTTAAAGTTTCTTTGCGTCTCAAAATTACAGTGGTGGATAGCAATCCACCCCCACCCCCAAACCCTACTTTCACCCACCTCGTGGTGACGATGTTGATTCCTATAGTCATTTTATGCCAGAACGGGTACCTTCATAACGCTTGTGGGTTGTATCAATGCATTGACTTAACACTAATTGAGAAACAAAATCAACCAAATGTTATACGCCGACATTCCAGTAAATAGGTTAATATTTTTGGCGTCCGGACGTCAAAGTTAATATTCACAGCAGGCCTATTTGTTTTCAGCGCGGTAATTATCTTATCTTAATTAATTTTAATTGATCATCATAAAATTATATATATATATGTCGCTGTATGGAGCTTCAATTACAGTATTCTGTCTCCACAAACCATCCAGTGGTGAAACCACAGGGGAATCGACACGTGTGTATACCCCGAAAATATATATTCAGCAACTCTCAAAATAGGTATTCAGTTCGAACATGGAAGTAAGAACAGAACTGGGTAGTTTTCAAGGATAACTTTAACTGTGTAAATCGGATGAAAACCATGGTGTGGCTTCATGCATATCCGTCTAAATAGACTCATTACTTTCGGGAAGAAAAATTTTTTCCCCTCTTAATCATGTAACGTTTGTGTATGTGTGTACCGCACTGTCTCACCCATGTACAGATTTAATTATATGCTAATATACTATCAGCGGTATGTGTTTTGTGTATATAGCTCCACGTACTCGAACCTGTAAAATTATTACGTGGTCCGCTATGGTTGGTTAAATACCACGATCCGCAAACTATATGGGACACGAACGACCCAAAAAGTGATTCACCACGAAATAGTTTTCGGTGGGTCGTGAGATTTTTGCACGGTGTTTCAAGCTTGCCGATGTCCATAGACCAAGCTAACTTATATGTATAGGCTATGTATTTTGAGCTTAGAGTTTCGGGGTTCGTTGGGGGGAGGGGGGGGGGGGGGTGATGGGTCATGGTTCGTGCAGGGCCTACAAGTTTGCAATTCGCTGGTGTGATCTGTTTGACCGATCTTCATGTATTGTTTGTAATGATCCTTCTAGTCTACCTGTTGCCAAGGAATCCTCTCAATTAAAATCATATTTTATGATTTCATACCATGGGGGACAGGTGCAGATTCCAGAGTGTGTGTGGGGGCGGGGTTCACCCTACAGATCACGACGTTCGGACGTTATATAGGAACGGTAGAAATAACATGAAATCATACACAAATTACCTAACGGCTCAGAGTGTGATCATGAGGCTTGAAGAGTTTGATATATGCGAGAATACCAGCAGTAAATAAATTAAATTTAAAATCAATTCAAAGAAATCAATAAAAATAAATACGTATAAGTTCAGAGTATAATTTTTGCATAGGATATTTGACATGATACACATTCTGAGCATGCGTATTACGACCTTGGTAACCTAGATACTCGATGGTCACACACACCTTGTATAGGCCAAGTGATAATGTACACCAGACGTGTAGTAATCGAAGCGTGTATCCTATCAATCCCACCGCGACATGATGAGGATTTAAAAGCTATCAGACATATGATATTGACATTGCCTTCACCTATACATAAATATTGACGGAGGTGGAAATGTTATCTAATCATGTTTTACGCAGATGTCGCGATGTTTTGTTTTACTGTTATAGTCACTATATATGTGCCATAATAATAATAATGATGATGATAATCATAATAATAACGTCCTATACGTGAGGTGTGGTATTTTTAAATTACAAGTGCATGTGTCTATACAAATAGTCCATTACTAAATGTGTTACAACACGACCGCATACAGTGAACTAAGTGAAAGACACACCAAGGAACATGCTATATACTCTTTATGCACACATGACTGATAAATAAATACAGACGTTTTGGACTATTCTCAAACTAACAGCATATACTAAGGCGATAGCAGCTCCCCTCCATTTTGAAAAGGCGCACGCATGCAGGAGTATATATTTTTGATGATTATTTTGATAATATATGTACCAGATAAACTAATTATACAAAACACGTGTCTCTGCGATACAATGTTAAACAATGCATGGAATTCCTGTAATAATTAAATTTATTTTCACTTAATGTTAAAATTTAGAAGGATTTTCTTCGTTTGATAAATTATTTTCTTATTTTCAACAAAACTCTGAGTTTTAAATTTGGAGGAAAAAAAATGCAAAAATTTACGGGGAAAAAAAAGAAGCTGGTTTAGTTTTGTGAGTAGAACACTTACTTCAATCGATTTGGTCGGCACAAAGTAATTTGATGTTGTTATTGTGTTCTTCTCGTTGTTTTCTTTCTTATGCAGTTAGTGTCTTACCTTCTCAGGCCAGAAATATATAGAAACAGGAAATACTTAACGTGGTTGTGGATTTAATTTTGAAAACATGTCTAACTCAACAGCCATTTATCTCTTTTTTTCTTGACGTATAGTATGCGAGATTTCAAAACAACGTATTACATTGGCTTTCTCGTTTTTTAGTATACAATTTTGAGCGTATAATTTATCCTGTAAATCATGTTAGTAAAATTTGTTTGTTTTTTTATTCCCTCTTTCTTTTCGCATCACTTCACAATGACGTAACAACAACTGTTGCGTACTTTGTATAACAAGGTTTGACTAATACAAAGAGTAATCGAGGAAAAACATATGAAAGTTATACTTCTCTCTATATGATTTACAGGAATTAGTCATGTTTCCACTGTGGTTTCATATCATGACTGTACATAATATACAGACGGATTTTAAACTATATAACTAAAACATCAACCTCGTTTGTACTTTCTCTCCGTTGATAAGGAGTGCATAGTTATTAAATACCAACATGATACTTGGTTGTGTCATATAAGTGTCATATCAGGAATAATGGCACCATCAGACAAATCATCCCTGTAGATGACCAACTTATTAAGGTCAGACCTTTATCAGTCAGTGGTGCTACCAGGAATTCGTTTCAGGTTGGCGGTGTCTCTGTCTATCAACATTTCAGACTGGATTGTTGAACCTTTATGAAGATCCCGCAATGACCTACAAAAGTACACTGTACTATTCGTGCCTGTCACCTCCCTTCCCCTGCACCGATACCTCATGTACCCTTCCTTTGGTTGCGATCTTGCTATAACCTATAACCTCTCAATATATATCATGTCTATACATAATAAGGTTTGTTAGATAGACACTATATGACGCCGTTATCATCAGGGGTTGTAATAGTGCAAATCCACGAGAAACTTCCTTTTACCTTTCTGCGGACTATTCATATTTTTCCTATGACGAATTTCCTTTGGCTTAGCTTATACAATAACGCCAAACACATGAAGAGCGGTAGCAAAATTGTCTGTTGTGATCCTTTTCAGCGAGTTATATGGTGGTCCGGACAGGAAAGGCGAGATGTAAAAGTTCTGGTATTATTATAACACGATGTCTCGACAAGGCTAATTGGGGGTGGGGTGTGGGTGGGGTGGGATAGGGGGTCAAAATGTTAGTTTAATTTGACAATTCAAGAAATAGGCTCATCTTATTTTAGCTTTGTCAAGATTAGTGTAACACAACATGGCAAAAGTGAACCATTTCTCATTGAAGAAGTCATGTTGGTGGGTAACTTGACATGTAAAAAAAACATGTCATGATTTTGACTCGTTTCAATTTTCGATGGGGTGTAACGCATGCAGCGACTTGACTAATTTTATCATTTCTTTCAACATGTAATGTTAGTGAAATTTGAAAACTTGAAGAAGAAGAAATATACTTTTGACAATTCCTACTATATGATGGATTAGTATAGCCTAATCGAAATTCGGCAATTTGAAAAAAAAAGATATGCAAATTTGTTGCGATATAGTGCCAGAAGCCCCTGTAAGCCCTTGTAAGTTCATGTTCCCTCGCCGTATATACTTTAGATAGCTCTGCGTATTACTTCATGGTTACATCTCAAGGACCTATACTGCAGTGTTATACAGTGTGATACAGTATATCTGGTATAGTAGGTAGGCGCATCGCTAAACTATATAGCTTTTAATGTTTATACAATGTATATACCAGTTGGAATATATAACCCCATATGGTAACCATACACAGCTTCCGTCCAGCAGTCACAAGCTTAACCAAAATAACACATGGATATGACAACCGTTAACCTCCTTTCTTGCTTAAAAAAGGTTCACTGCACTATATAGACTTAGCCAAACTTTGGTGTTTTAACTAGCAATTCTTTTGTCTTTATCCCAGTACAAAGACCAACTCATTAACAATGTTAGTCAACAAATTACCAACGGTATTGTTTACCAACAAAAATCATTACGTTATGGATCAGTCTATAGAAGTTAATGACTATATGGAACTGCGGTCCTGCATAGAAATATGAACATAATGTGTTACCGGAAAGAAAACAAAAGCACATTACAAAAACAAAGTGAAAAGTACAATTTTATATACACGCACACATACACACATACTATATATATATACCGACTGATGAAGTGACAAACATTGTATACTACAGAAGTAAGAAACAAATATGACAGGATTGGGGAAATTCAAATTAGAGTTCTCCCGTTTTATATAGTGCAAAAGAGAGATAGTTCATTACACTATGGCATTTAATTAACTACGGTATATCGGTCTTTATACCTGTACAAAGGGCAAACCCATTTCAAAAGTTAGTCAACAAATTATACATCTGACTTGTTTTTCTAAAATATCCAACAATTCAAACCAGCTGCGGTTTTTGTTTCGGTGTGAGTCATATGCAGTAGATATGCCTGTGTTGTTATCAAAACGTACAGATTCCGGAGTCTCAACTCTCTCCTATATATATATATATATATATATATATATATATATATATATATTGAAAACGTAATGAGAAGGAAAATCCAGAACTGTGAAAAAACTTCCAGCCTCCACCGGGATTCGAACCCGGGCCTCCCGCTTTATATATATACATATGATAAGTTGATACTCCGGAATCTGTACTCTTGGCAGGCGGCACGGTATATAAATACATTTTTCGCATGCGCACAATAGTGATATTCTCATAAGCCTTTGGGGTAATTACAATAATTTTCTTTGCTTTATGATAGCGAACTGTATCTGTTAATTTTTCAGACTTTGTATTTGATAATAAAAGTGATTACGAGACAGTCTATAAATTTAGCTGCAAACGCCGATATGAGACAAAGATAATAAAGCTGTTGTTTTCATCACGATATAAGTTTAACCATTGAGGCGACAAAACATGGATACCCGTAAACTTCTTATTCATGCTCTGTTTTCCTTTTTACTGATCGTCGTGTCCGGTGAGGACGTCATCGTGACTACCAAAAATGGTGAAGTTAAAGGAGAACGGATTCATTTCACATACGGACCAACTCCTAATGTTGATACAAACATGGACGTTTTCCGGAGTATTCCCTTCGCAAAACCCCCGGTTGGTGATCTTCGTTTCAAGAAACCCGAACCTGTAGAGGATTGGTCGGGGACGTATGATGCTACCTATTATCGTCCTAGATGCTGGCAGGAACAGAATGAAGATGGTTCTGCACCTCAAGATGAAGATTGTCTTTATCTTAATATTTGGACCCCGGATGTAACGGTGGGTTATTATAGCCTATATGCGTGGTTGTATTATCTTTAGTGTATAATTATATAGTAAATCAGTAAACCATTGCTTGTACATCTATCTCCACACTATAGTTTATTTTGCTATGATGTCATCAATCAAGACGATAGTCTCCTTGCTAAAATGTTGTAGAATGTAGGTTTTTTTTAAAACGCCATCTTTATATATACAATATATTTTCTCATATGTTTTAGTATAGCGTGAACCTTCAAATGACGCGGTATCTATATTATACCGAAAGATGCTCTGCATGTCCGCCTATAATGTTTGGGCAATAGTAAGAATACTATATATACAGATTACATGACGTGTACACGATAGCTGTAGAACTGCACGCAGACCTTGGCAAGACATGTGCATAGTAGCTCGGGGTATACATATCATTTACGACTGATTGTTAAGAGCTAAAGTACGACCTCCTAACTTGAACTGTTCTGTCTGGAAAAAGTGACCAATCGAACAAGATCGAAACTATTTATTCAATAATATTTCCTTAATTGTTTGCAAGATCATGTTGTTCCTCTTATGTTCAAATTCAAAACATGTTTTATAGGTTTGCAACTTGTTTCATAAAATCACGCGGTCATTTAAAAAAAGTTCAGAGTACCTTTTATACTATGACATCATACATAAAAAGATTGATTGCAGTATAATATTGGTTATTTTCAATCTGTTTACAGCTATAAATAGTCAATAAAATAAACAATATTTTTCTTTCATGTACATAAAGTCATGTTCTGTTTAATGATCTTCGTCCATGTAGCGGCAAAACATACCTGTGATGGTTTGGATACATGGTGGCGCTTTCCTCTTTGGATCATCGATAGATGGCTCCTACGATGGCAGAGCCCTGGTTGGATTCAATGACGTAGTTTTTGCGTCGATTAACTATCGATTAGCTGCCTTCGGATTTCTGGCTACGGGTAATATGAATCTTTCATAGTAATACAAATACGTCAAGAACCAAGTAGATCCGGCACTCGGAATAATTATGTCAAAGGGTCCACTTTTTGAAGCCTTTAGTTTCCATTGAGTATGCCTATGAAAATGAAAATACACCTTTCTTTAGCCAATATTTCATCGGGTCCCCTAAATGACTCATGACCCGGGCTGTCTACCCCGTGTCGCACTGAGGGATCCCCTTAACATCCAATTTTAAATAAATCAAACATTTGTTACACACAGTATAGCTTAATTGAACCATCCTCTATATAAAACAATAGCATATTATTGGTTTAGAGAAAACTATCCATTAGGGTGTTACTCCTACATATTTCTTACTTTTTAGATTTTTTTTTTACACTCGGTTTATTACATAATGATTAACATTTCTTATCATTTCTCTGATATCTTTTGACGTTACGTCATTAAGGTGATCCTGAGCTAAGAGGTAACTATGGATTATGGGATCAAAGTGAAGGTCTTAAGTGGATAAAGGAGAATATCGCTGGTGAGTATATCTATATCTATATACCGCCACTGCAGTTATATAGTTGACTCGTACAGATAATACACTGCAGACGACCAGCTGCTCAGCTGAAGGTAGCATATACGCCCATAAGCCCAATTGACTGACACACTAAATCACAAAGTAATGTGGTCTCTAAGTCTAGATAGAAGTTTTCACTAGCTAAACGCTATACCCATCACCGGATAGCTGACAAGTTGGCCTTTTATGGCACCATCAATTTTTTGTATCATGACTATCTAGATTTTTTGCTATCCGAGCCGGAAGTTTTCGTCACTTGTAAACAAACCTCTTCACTTAGTGGTAAACAAATTTCCTACGCTGCTCCTGGGAGGCCTAAATGGGTCTAAATTTGCCTCAATTGACCAAATTTTCTCACCACATGTACTTCAATTCATGCTCTTCAACATGCAAGCCACAAGAAAGATGTTCTCCTGCTGCTTTTTGGCACTTTTCCTGAAGGAGAACAATCGAGAGGATGGACATAAACTCTAATATGAGTATGCCACCTGAAGCATATCCTATACCACAATTAATTTCTTTAGTGATTTTCGTACTAAATTCGTCACTTTCCGTAGTCCATATATGATTACATATAGAGACAAGTTTCCAACTGAAACTTCATATCTCCACCATATGATAGGTGGTTTCGTTGGATTATTATAGTTATTGTAAATTAAGCCACCATGATAATTTAGATTTTGAGCTAGAAGAAGTTTAGCGTAATACTTCCCAACCCATCACTGCAAAAAAAAAGAGCAAATATTTTACCCAACACTGGGTACGTACGTCTCCAACCAAATTTGGGTATAAGTTTTGCTCAAAACACCAAGTAAAATTACGACAGCTGAATTTGAGAAATTGTCTTCATGTTACTTCTTTTTCTTTAGGTGGGGGGGGGGGGGATATTTACCCAAATTTGGTGAGATGGATGCATAGACGGCCGACCCAGTGTCGGGTAATATCTGCCCAACTTTTTTTTAGAGTGGTGTGCCAACTCTCGTTGTGTTATCTTCATGTTTAATCAACTAATTTCTAAATTGCCTTAAATTACCTTCAATCCTCCTAATTCTTACACCATCATGATAGCTCAATTCCCGTCAAACATCCCGAAGAATAAACAAACCAATGATGATAACTGAAACATGCAGGAATGTCTTGATACCAGTGGTCAATAACTTAGGGACTACTCCCCCCGGCAATGGATAAAAAACATTTCCAAGGCGGACGTACACAACTCTGATTGTGGCATTGTATCTAAAAATGTCATCAGAAATGCATTTTGTCAATAGACTAATGAGTGCAGTCTGCCAAACTTTTTACTGTGGTATTTTTAATCGTTTTAATAAACAGTGTTTTATGCGCGCAGTTGTGATACTGCCTGCATAATGTGCATGTGAGATGCTCGACCTTGACGCATAAACTCGCGGCAGTATTTTCACACAAGTATATCGAGGTATACATTACATCATGATCAGGATGTGGTTGGGGTGTACACCTCTTCCTCGGTCTCTCGTTCCAACCTCATACAACAATATATAATTATTTCTTAGCACATCCTTGGGTATAAACCTTGCTATAGACCTATAACTCAAAGCCTAAATATGCCTCAGAATACACTATTTGACGTCTATTTTTTCTTTCTGGAGACTCAGCCCCACAAGGTAGTCGGATCCAAAGTCATACTGACATACTCCTATCCCCACCTTTTAACATCCTGGATCCATCCTGCATGGATCCATCATGGATCCAGCCTGGATCCACCCTTGATTGTACCGCTACATTGTTTTCTTTTTTGGTGTGTTCTTTCCAAAAAAGTGGGTTCGGCTCGTTTTTAAGGACATGACGTGGTTTGAACACATCCCGCCCCCTCCCACACCCCCACCCATCATGTTCAGTGAGTGAAATCATTATTAAACAGGTAAAGGTTAAGGTTTTCCGTCCTCTATCAAAGGCCAAGGCCTTCTACATTACCACTTTACGTCAGTTAATCCACCTGGTAACACATTCACACATTCCAATGTGTACAATTAAAACAGCAGCTCCTGGGACACTACATTGCGCCACAACTACGCGAACCATGACGTCATTCCATATAGTACTCAGCCACAACCCAGCGAAAAATACTGTATTACGAGGTATAGCAGGGAGTTGTTCCATAACAACTCCCTGCTCACATGACCCCCTTTGACGGCTGTACCTGGGTGAACTTATAAGTAATTGACATCAGGGAGTTACAACTCCCTGTTAACATTAAAGAAGATACACATTCAACCATTATTACTATATATGTGATAGAGATAACTGCAAGGAACAACTTAGCCAAAAAACAAAATAATAATAATCTTATTACATTTGGGAGGTATCACAGAAGTAATGTTTTCTTTCTCATTCTTCTTCACTGTTTTGTGTGTGTATGTGCGGTTTGCTTTATCTTGCTTCTTTATTAGTTCGTTTTAGGAGAGGATGTGGAGACGTCATCGAGATATTGACTTCATGCTCCCTCGTCTTTTATTTACAGCATTTGGTGGAGACCCTAATATGATCACCATTTTTGGTCAGAGTGCAGGAGGGGCAAGTGTCGGACATCAATTGATCGGTCAGCCGAGCTGGGAATACTTTAATCGTGCAATGCCCATTGTAAGTATAGGTCTATATGTACTATATACACATATACAAAACGACAGTTATAATGGTTCGTGGGGGAGGGGGGGGGCAGCCAGGTCCGGTACCGGGACGATGACATCATCGGGCCCACCATTTGAAGTCTACTTAAATTCATGGTACATTCCTGCAAGTAGTATGCAGAATTTTTCTGCATGACAATGGGAATACATTATTCTGTTGCCATTAACATTCCCGGGGTGTAGTCCATAGACGACCCCCCCCCCTCCCCTCGCCCCACACTTCCCTTTCTTCAGACCTAATATCCTAATGATGGGGAGTTAAGACTTTCTGCTGTTGCATTCTTACAGGAGAGGCAACAAAACTTTATCGTGTCTGATGTGTTTATTCATTAGATTACAACATGGCATGTAATGTCAATGAAAACACTATATGGCATAAAATAAGACAATGTAATGTTTTCGTAGTGTTTCTTTATTCGTCATGAGATAATAGCGTCATTTTATAGACATTTTTTTCTTGCTTTGTATCTTTTTGCAAGTCTAATAACACCAAATATGTTTTTATTTATAAGTCACAAGAATTCTTATTTCTTTGTTTGTATACAGTATTATCATATGTTAATTATCCTGTTGCGCAACGAAACATTTGAGAATGGAGATATTTTTTGGTATAATGTCACAGTGTTTGGTTTTCTTTCTCACGTTCTCCGTCTGAAACGATAGGAAATATTTCAGATAATACTATTTTAATATAAAATTCACCAAAAAACTGGTAGTATGTATTCCAAAATAAGTTATTTGGGGACCTTATTTGCATACTTGCATACATAATTAGCCCAAAATTAGTGAAACTGATCAGATACGAAATCAACAAGTGTTACCCTTTCCATTGATATAAAGGTTCTTGTACACAATTTTCTTCTGAATTGATGTAAATTGAGTCCAAGAAAATCACTTTCTGCTGAAATAAACTAGATCACACTATACAACGCAGAAAAGTTAAAGTGACATAATTTACCAACATCCAATCACGGTCACTTCATAAGGTATTGCATCCGAAAATTTTCCTTCGAAATCCTTTCTTTCAAACATTTCAAAAAATTCACTTTGAACAGCAACATTTATGGACTATTTTGCCTCTTGCAGAGTGGCACTATGACTGCGCCTTGGGGCGTAGAGTATAACATCAACAAGGCGCGGAATGATGCTTTTTTACTCGGGAGACTTGCCGGATGTGAAGACGCAACCAATAGTGCGGACTTAGCTGAATGTTTGAGGGGAGTAAGTGCTCAAGAGCTAACAGCAGCTGGTAACACGGTAAGGATGTTTGGATCAAATCTCGGCAGTTTTGTATGTGAGGAACGGCAAACGTTAATGTAACCGGGAGGGGAATGTTGGAATAACGAAGTTGGTTTACATATTTGGCCTCCACGTTGTGGACGCTACCACATAAAATCTTAGCTCGAACTCACCTTCCCCACACCCTGCACCGCTCCCCCCCCCCCTCCCCCAAGCCTCCATTCCAATGTCCATCTCCTCGATCCCCATTTGCAAATATATGGTCTCAAAAACGTGCAAACAGTTCGTATACAGGCACGTAATTACTAATTACCAAATGACCCGGGTGGAATGCGCTCAAGTAGATGAGCAGTACTTTGATTCGTCAGTAAATTATTTTGTAAGAGCGCCATTAATTCGGGAACTCAACAGGAAGGATTTTAGGTAGGACTAAGAACCCACGACACAAAATTGCCGTTTTGCTCATTTTGCACAACATCCGTATTGAATCCAATTTTTCCTACATTACTATATATAAAACAAAAACACATATCTTGATGAAATGTTTAATCTCGTAAGATATAAAATTTGCTGAAAGTCTGCTAAAATTGTATGAATATGTAACAGCAAACTACATGCGTGATTCCATCATGTCTGAGTGAGTCTAAAGTGTCATTTGTCGTCCTTTGTAATAGTCAGGCTTAAATCTACAGAAGAAAACTAAATTGTCCTAGACAAAACAAGTTCTTGAATTCATACAGTAGCATATGAAGCTTTCAAAATGTGCATATGTGCGTGAAAGTGGAGAAATCAGGCGGTCTTTTGGGGTTATACTACCCAAGAAGATTGTTTGTTTATTACAGTTGGTGAACAGCGGCCGTTTCAAGTAGGCTATGTTAGCACTCTTGTAAGGTTGTTTTTTTATTTTTTTATTAAGACTACATTATGTATATTACCCAATAGGTTTTGTACATTATACAATATACAATATAATTTAGCAGTATGATGTATATGGAACTAAAAAGGGAGTTCGTCTGACTCTCTTTTTTGCTTCGTAGTGCATCCTACTCTAAGCGTTGCAGGGGCAGAAATGGTATCCGGCCTCACTTTCAAGAGTGAAGGCTGATGCAGCCACCCCCTCCCCTTCCTCCGCATGGGTTCCTATATAAGTACAGATAAACAACACAGTTACAAAGGAAAACAAAGCTTTTGAAGAACATGCGCAATGACTCGCTCATAAACACAGGAACATGGTACTGATGTGTGTTATCGGAGAGGAGGAGCGGGGTGGGGGAGGGGTGGGGTTGACAGCAATATGTGGAAATATTTTGTGCATTCATTGCATACCCTTTTTGCATTGTCTATGGCACTGGCATATTGATTTTAAGTGTAATACTTGTTATTTATATCACATATCTTTTATTTACTTTGGTTTTTATCTTCAGTTATCTTTGACAACGACCAACATCATCCCTCTAGTACCAGTGATTGACGGTGAATTTATCACTAAACATCCGCGTATTTTATTGGCCGAAGGCAATTTCAAACAATGCGATATCTTCATCGGTAATACGGCAGATGATGGCTCCCTTATCGTACTCAGGGCCTACCCGGAGCAAATTCCCAGGAGGGACCCATATTCCGATTATGACAAATTCGTCGACCGCATTGAACGGTTTACCTATGTGGATAAAACGGCGGTAACTGTCAATGCTATCGAACAACAATACATCGATTGGCAGTTAGCAGATAATTCATCTACGAATTACTTCTACAATTACATGGACCTGATGACCGATGAAGCATTCCATTGTCCAGCCGAGCACACTGCCCGGACTTACGCCCTCAATGGGAATAAAGTTTACCGGTATTACTTTAACCATATGCCAGCTAGGTCCATATGGCCCCCCGTGCCGAGTTGGTGGGGTATCGCACATGCCGAAGACATACCATTCTTTTTCGGATGGGCATTCTCTGATACTTTTAACTGGATTCAAACACCAGAAGAGAAAACACTTGCCCTCGATATGATGCGCTACTTCACAAATTTTGCCAAAACCGGGTAAGAAATTACTAATATGATGGAAAATTTTAAAGATAATATCTTCTCTTTTCGTCAATGAGAAAATATTACATTTACAGATCAAGCTCAACATTATATTAAAATTGCAACCTGTTATATGTTTGCGTTGCTACAACAAATTGACTAATCTTACCGATTAATAGACCACTATACTCAAAAATGCATTAATTATTAATCAAAAGGAAGACAACTTCAATTAATTTCAGCATCAGAAAGTTTACGAATTTCTTTTTTCGTAATCATATTCAGTGCACGATACATGGAAAACGCATACCCGTAACACAAAGCTGCAATACATTTGAGTTACTTAAATTTAACTGAATTATTTGAAATGAAAAGGTTGACTAGGCGAACTAATGAACTGCACTCCTGTCTTTGATGTTAAGTTTCGAATATCCATTGAAAGAATTTTCAGTGTCAAATCAAACAGTTGTTGTAAAATCAGAGTTTATGTCAGAATCTTTCATATATTGACATAATGGAATTTGCAATAGCGAACAACTCCGAACATGACGCACTTCTGCGTTCGGCTGCACAGCTTCCAAGTACACGAAAACCATGTGTAAGCTACATTGAGTGAATATACTCAGTGAAAAGTTGCGTGCCATGACTACTAGTGACGTCATACTTCTTAGCTATCTCTCAACAGTCGATCCCAAAACAGGCACTTCTAATTTCCTTTTCTTTTAAAAATTCAGGCTGAATCAGAGCGACATTTAATCACATGGAAATGTTGTTGCTGGATCTATCATATATACATACAACCCATACTCAGTGTCTAATGTCCACCAATGAGAGTAACTTTGGGCTCCTTGTCATTGTCTCAAGGAATCTAGTTATTGCGGACGCAAATGGTGGTCAAGTACCAACGCATTTATAATCATATCCATTACTTACGTTTACTGAACTGCACTACCGTACTCATAGCCAAAAGTCATAGGAAAGTGAGGGCGTACTTTAAAAAGAAATTACAACGTAGTAAATACGGCTTTGAAGGTGGCGGCGTACCACAATTAATGGACTCACTTCAATTACTCACCTCCCAAGTACCTTCAATTGGCATGTTCCTCCGCCCACCAAAATAATAGCTGGTGGCCTGGCCTATCATGGCACCTACAAGGCTGCAAATGTCCATACAATGACCCGGTTTAGATTTGGAGCTAGAAGAGGAGCAAGATTAGCATACTGAACATGAAACCCTTCCAATTGCTCGCTTGGAGTAATATCCACAATCAACCAAAAATGACTTCAAGCACCTTCAATTGTCCTGTACATTGATTTATGCAG
This sequence comes from Apostichopus parvimensis, assembly GCA_000934455.1. Classification (NCBI taxonomy): domain Eukaryota; kingdom Metazoa; phylum Echinodermata; class Holothuroidea; order Aspidochirotida; family Stichopodidae; genus Apostichopus; species Apostichopus parvimensis. The sequence continues at coordinate 135,932 of KN883226.1, read as the reverse complement.
TTCTTTCACCTAAAGGCAGAAATGCAATGATAATGGCTGACAATATGTCAAAAGAAGCAGCGCATTAGGTCGTTTTTTTTCGATGATGGTTAACCTTTCGAGCGGATCGATGTACATAACTGTAGTTGTGGTATGATACCTATTAATACAAATTGGAAATACTATAGCAATTTAAGTAGCAATAATACAGTGTAGGATAATAAACAGGCAACAAATCGACAGGGTTTTGCAAACGTCTGTAACGACTCAGAAACAGAGCCATGCAGTTTACAAATTCAATTTAACACATTTTGTTCACGATTGAAAAATTATAATTGGAACTAAGATAAGAGTTGGCACTATGGTCGTTATTCGCCGCTACAACGTTATACGTGGGTTAAAACAAATACAACGAGTGTGTCACCATTCGGCAAACTTCACAGTCTGCTAATTCTTCAGGCTATGAATCATACAGTAGCCTATATTTGACTTAGCAGATTTTATGGCTCGGTGGCCCACTTTGTTTATACGAACAGCACCATCAGCACGGAACTGTACCTGAACGATCGTTGTTGAATATTGGGAAGCTCAACTATACATATGCGTGCAGTTTTGGCAAATCAAGGGCATATTAATATACATGGGAGAGGGAGAGGAGGGGGTGGAGGGAGGACGTGCCACTGTCTGGCTAGGGGTACTGATTGAAATCCACCATGCAGATTGCAATGAGAACTCATTTTCTTCTTTTTTTCTTGTCTCGCAGTGATCCTAACATGGGCGGGGACAATGACGGACAAGAAGGGGGTGAAAGCGATTGGCCCGAGTTTACTGTCCCTGGTCTGATTAGTAAAGAATTCAAGCCTAATCTTCCTGACATCCAGGGTCTTCGATCTGATTACTGTCAGCTATGGAACGGCTTCCTCGTAGATCTGGGCGAATACACAGGTAACTAAGTAAACCTATCCTCTCTTGCTACCAATATATATATGTCAGACTTCGTCATATCTTTAACACGAACCAATGAATGAACGAATGATTTACGTAGATTATGAATCTTCTTGAATTGCTATAGTTGAAGAGAACGGACTAATCTCAAATGCAAGACGCAGGGAACAATGCATTATTAATTAAATACTGTTAAAATTTAAATTGTCTCTCTTTTTGATAGTTGGAGAAATGTTGCAACACTATTTCCTTTCTTACACTACAATTTTTCTTTTTAATGGTTGGGATGTTATAGATAGGCTATATTCATACCACCTCAAGTTTCTTATGATTCATCGTTAGTTTTCCCGCTCCCGGGTGTCCTCTTGCATCCCACTGCACCACCCCCCACCCCCTTCGCCTTCCTATCTTCCTTCTCGAAGAATTAAAAACAAAAACCAGTGGAGGCAGATGACGTCATAATATTGCTTCTGTACCTCCTAACGACTTTCTGTACCAACGAATACTCATCAAATTGTCATCGTTCAGAAATTATATATGAAAAGTCAATAGTATTGTATAGTATTGTAGCATTGTAGTATTAGGAATTCAAGTAATGGACACTCATGTTTAAATTTCAACAAACATTTACTGTCACCCTCAGAGCCCCCCCCCCCCTCCCAATCTCTCTCCCTCAATAATTACTCGTCTCATTGAACCCCGCCTTCTATTTGTCTCATTAAAACCCGCCCTTAACTCTGGGAATAATTTGGAGAGTCAACGTCTCCGGGACTCCTTTTGACTTCTAGCAATTTACAGTATTCTAACTTTCGGGACAAATTTACGCTGATGGCCTGTAAGACAATGGACTATTTCTTATTTCTAAACAGATACCATCAGTGACGCTGAGCTTGCGTGGAGGGAGGAGTTTAGCCGATGGAAGAATGAAGATCTTCCTGAATGGAGGAAATCTTTTAATGACTATAGTGAAAATCCAGAGACGTGCGACCCTTAAAACTTAATGAAATCATGTAATAATTAACAGTTGATTGTACCGGTATAACAATTATAATGCGGGCTACATTTATACATATGGAATCATATAAGAATACAATAAAACCAATTAATGCAACAGAATACCCGTTTATTATTATTCTTTTCATGGACATGAATATGCATATGCAATCATGTAATAAAATATCATGTAACAGATCGAAAGCGTGCATTGTTCAATGCTAAAGTTATCATATACATAACAACACAACCTTTGAATTGCTCATAGGCCCTTATTAGTTTGGATTACTTATGCATATAAGCTTAATCAACTATAAGTACATAATGACAAATCGAAATGATCGTTTAAGGTTATAAATATTATGTAACAAAGCCACTATGAATCTTTAATAATAATTTAATAATACTAATAATTTATACCTGACATTCATGTGTTTGCATAACACAATCATTAAAATATAAAAGATCGAATCGAAAGCATCGTTAAAGGCATCGTTAAAGGCTAATAAATAATATCATAAAATAATATAATTGCATGACTTATAATGTTTATAATGGACATTCATGTATATGCATAAGCATTAACTCAAATGCAAATGACTATTCGCTAAAGCAATCGTTCAATGCCATCGATATCATGTTAGGAAATAATCTTTGCCCATCTTATAATGTTTATATAATGGATGTAAAATAGACATATTGCTGATGTTGAATACAATAGAAAACAGGTTGCAAAGGCCATGACAAGATAAGCATCAAATAAGATATATGTTTCGGGTTTTATTTCAGTCTTTTTCTAGTTGTGTTAAAGACCATATATACTCCTTACATTATTTGCAACTCTCTGTGTATTTATCTGAACCAATTCTTGTTTCTAGAACGGTTTTTGACTAATCGCTTCTCGGCCTTTTGGCTAAGATCATGTGTAGTATCTGTTCCCTTTCGAGGGGAATGGTGATGCACACCCGACGATGATCACACAGGCACAGTCTCGATGCAAGGGGACTGGGGTTAAGAGCGGATCAGTCGTTCGGTAGTTTGGTTTACGTGCCCAGGTTCTTTCCTGGGTGACCTTTCTTAAAAAGTATCTTTTTGTTAAGATCATGATGTAGCATACCTGTTCTTTTACACACCCCTAACGATGATCACACACAGTCAAATTCACATGTAGTCTCAATGCAAGGAGACTGGGGTCGAGAGCGGATCGGTCGTTCGGTTGTTTGGTTTGTCGTGCCCAGGTTCTTTCCTGGGTGACTATTCATACTTACATATTCTTGTTTCCATAACTGCTGGCAATTACATATACCGTACAGTCAATGTAACGGTGTTAATGTGTATAGTATATCTATTCCCTTTCGATGGGACTTCACGTGTATAACACCGTCATGATCACATGATTCAGCAGTTTCTACTTTAAGAGGATTTGGTTTGAGAGTGCATGGAAGAAGTTGTTTGGTTTTCTTCTCTATCTTAAGTTGACATAAGTACATACTGTAAGAAGCCCAATAGCCAGAGAATCGAGTCTATATATTTTAATGACTAATTTGTTTGCGTCAACCATTCAAGCCTCCGTCCTCAAAATGCTCAAAAGGTGACAGTGGTTTTTTTTTGGGGGGGGGGGGAATTGAGCAAGAAAAAACATTATATTTGACTCCCCCACCCCCACTTTTCCCCTTACCCTGAGTTTTGGCTTTTGTTATCCGATTCGGTCGGTAATTTGGTTGGTTATACCACAGCAGTATACTGACAACTCTGCGGTACCGTTATACTTATTTATAATGTCATTACACAGGCTAAAATAAAAGATGGACACACTTGTGACGATTCTTATTTAAATCCGTAACCCACTAGCAGTAGCACACTACTATAGTACCAATGTGACAGTACCTGAATATAGACCTATATATGCTCTTTAAGATTATCCAGCTTGGCTCAGTATTAAACATTGAGAGAAAACCTTGATATAGACATGAAGAAAGTTGTTAACCGGTGTGCCAGCTATGAGAGATTAACGGTAAGATTGACCATTAGTTGTTTTGTATGTCGCTTAATAAATCTGTCAACACTTTTCATGCGGATAGCATAATGACATTTTCAAGTACACAACTATAGCACAGGGAAATAACCTGTAAATATTGCACCATATTACATTATCGGCTTTATAAAATCCAAAACTTCCCTTAGACCCTCCCCAAGATTTGCCTCCCCCCTCTCACTTCAGACATCAAAATCCCGTCCCTTCTTCAGGTCCACCCCACCCAGCATCCGCCCCATTCCTCACCCCACGCCAAACGACCCACCGCAGACCGTAACTGATTGCCAATAATAAAAATTGTAAATCTATTTGGCTGCCACTCTCAGCGCATCTTATATATAGATTCACTGCATGTCATTTCATTGTGCATCGGTTCCGTCCTCACTATGTGGGAATAAGTGGGTGAGGCAGAGACTGTAGTCAGGAAGTTTAAGGGGGGGGGGGCAAAATTATAACACGGCAATATTTGGTGTTAAACAGATTTGAACTTCATACAGAGGACACGCAACTGTTTAATGTTAACTACAGTTATGTAAAATATCCATAATCACTGGCTAGAGACAGTATTGTAAATACTCGTGTGTCGTCTGTTATCAAAATGTATGTATATACTATACCAGCCATTAAAATCTGCATTATAGGGAGGTGAAGCGGA
>KN883226.1:98539-120233 GCA_000934455.1 Apostichopus parvimensis | reverse complement strand
TACACAAATGCAGTCATGAACATAGCAGATTTTTTCAACTGGAGATTCTTCATACTTCTATTTGAATGTAAATTCACAGGTCACAATCTGCTATGCGACATGTTAACATAACCCTTTTCCCCGACCAATTTACTAAGACCAATGCATTAGTTATCTCCGGAAGTGTTATCAAGTGTGTGTGTTTGAATTTGAGATCAAAAGCAAACAAATCTCTTACAAACAAACAAAACAAAGTAGTAAACATACCAGCCAATTAGACTATCTTTGCCTATCACTGTTATCAAAACACAGAATTGTTTGGTCCATTAAGAGTCATCACAAAATGAGAGAATGAAAGGAATTGTAATTTAGAAATGTAATTTGTGTGACAAGAGTTTTGAAATTTGCTTCAGATTAAACTTTTTGTTTTACTTTTTGCCAATTCAGGTAATGAGTGTGAAGGAAGCCAAAGCTCTCTTGAAGGAAGATGATGACTTGACATTGTCCGTGTATGACTACTGGTTGAACAAACGTCTGAAAGTGGTAAGTGAAGCAAGTGCCTGCCCATAATGTCTTCATACATGATATGTTGGGCTAGCTCTGCCAGATAATCTTGCAACCACCTGTAAATTCAGAGGGAAAAAATCTGTCAGAACTGCCTAGCACTATTACAAAGAAGACTGGTGCTTTCAGAGAATAATTTAGTGTTCAAATTTAGTCTACCAGTTTTGAAGGCTCTGAACACTCTCTTATAAAATGCTATGGTTGCTGTGTACAAAAACTGCCATGCATATTGGCACTTGCACAGCAATTTACCCATTTGCTTATCAATTTGCGATGCGTTACCGGAGAAATTATCACTGGCTTTCAGTCTACGAGCTTGTCAATTGATAATGTTATGATCATGTCTTAATGGTGAAGCAGGAGTTCTCAGTAACCATCCAGCTTGCTAAATCTGACCCGCTAGAGATTTCACAGCCTGTCAAATAAATTCACCCTCAATATTGCACGAAGGGTAGAGGTCCTCAAAGGCGTCATCACCACAACCAGCCTACGCTGCAGTTTGTTCGGTTTTGGGTATTTTGGTTCTCTCTGGCCCATTGCTCCGACCAATTTTTCTACCTATGTAAGAGTTTTCTCCAACTTAACCTGGGGCCAAGAAGCCTTTTTTTTTTCATTATGTAATTCAAACGTTATTGTCACTCTGTATGTGAAAACTTTTTAATGGGTTCAGAATGACCCAAGGCTACAGCCCAAACAAAATATGATTTTATGTTTGCTGAACTTTGGTCAACTCTCCTTTTTCATTTGTCCATTTTCTGATTGCCTTTCTACGTAGGGTCACGCTCTGATTCTGGAAGTGAAAGGCGAGAAACGAGATGGCTCAACTACCAACAACCCATATGTGGCTTTCAGGAGGCGAACAGAGAAAATGCAAACCAGGAAGAACAGGAAAAACGATGAGGCCTCATACGAAAAGATGTTAAAACTGAAAAGAGACTTGACGAAGGCAGTGTGAGTAATTCATATCGTTCTTGGGGGACAATTGTTTAGTCCGGGTCGAGATTAAAACAATATCCGAATGGGACTGTAGCCGATTTTTTGTTTGCATTGTAAGTAATGTAAACATGGTTAAAATGAAATAAACTTAAATTTTGGTGAAATAAACCAGGTGGAGTAAAGGAATTTACAGATGTGAGCAACTTAATCTTAACTCATTGTGAACGTAAGGTATCAATCTTTTGTATCTACTCTTCATGTCCATAATCATTGTGGGATATTGAATGATAAAAGTTAAAACTTATTCGTATATTTTTCTGTAAATGATTAGAAGTTTATGTATTTTGAGTCATTTTGGTAAAAGAAAAATTCCTGTTCAAATTTGTCCTTGGATGTACATGTGATCAATATGTTCAAAAGCATTATGGTTTCTACCCTATGTTTGATTTGTGGCTTCCTTATCGTTCCAGAACATTGCTTGAAATGATCAAGAGAAGAGAGAAGAGTAAACGAGAGGGCATCCATCTGAACATAGAAATATTTGAGAAGAGGTAAGCCATGTTGTTAGGTGTACAAATGATATTATTGTTGACAGGAAGAGATATGAAAGAATGATTCTATCATAGTGCTGGATAGGCAGGTAAGATAGCAATGTGTTCATACACAAAGTGCCTTAAATTCTGTCTCGATAACTTGTAAGATTGAATAAATTTTGTAAGTGCAGTTTGTCATTGCTTTGAGAGATGTAAAAATTTTGAAAGATGATTTTGGAGCATAATGGTTGGTGTATTCAAGCCCTGAAAACCTTGTTATGTTGATCGCGTCTTTTTTCTACCCCCCTTTATTGTCACAACCTGTTAAAAGATATGACATTGCATTAAACAGCAAACCTTTGACATTTCAAACCTGGTAGGTATTATCATAGTCGTAGCCGGGAACCTTTCACTGTGGCAGCATTTACAGTAAGATATTAGATATTTTCTGTCTCTTGTTATTCAGTGAAAGTCTAACTAACATGTAACTAGTAGTCCCTGTAAATATTGATAATTTATGCATTTATACTACAGGTTATCACATGTTTGTGTATTGTAAGCATATATATATCATATGTAAATAATATATATAAGATGTCATTGAATGTTTGGTATCGCAGAATTGTTTATCAGAGCAAAAGATTTTGAAGTTATGACACACCCTGTTCTTTTGAAATAGGTATCAGATGGGTGACTTCTCTGGTCAAGTGTTGCATGACTGCGAGGAACTGGTCAGGAAGCAGCCTGCATTCATTCCGCTGGTTAACGGCAACCAATATTGGAGTGGCAAGGTGAGACTGATTGTTAAAGATAAATTTAAGGTGCCCCCTCTGTGAAAAGGAAAAGCTTGCGACGTGTGTGTAGAGCAAGATTTCCCCACTACTTGCAAGCCCTGAAAGATTGAAAATACTCTTGCACCCCCTTGAATGGGTGTGGATGAACTCACCCTGCAGAGAGATTGCTGTTAGTGCTTGTAGCAGAGCACCCCAGAGAGTCCTTCCTTACACCGCCAGGGGGGGGGGTGGGCACAAGCTGCCTGATGATGACTATGTTGTAATGCCCTCCTTTGTACAACCATAATGATGACTTCATATTAAATGCCCTCCTTATACTGCTTTTCAATTTTGGAGTTGAAGTTCAACAGCATTGATTATTTTCATTAGCTGGATGCTGGATATGCATACTTTTTCACTATATGTATCGTAAATTAGGGGGAAGGAGGGGATGATTGGAAAAAGCAAAACAAATTAAATGAATTTCTCATAGTTGTAATTTACTAGTAAGTTTTTGAAAAGCTTTTTTCAATCACAATTCCCACCATTTTTATGGCCCTTTATTTTTGGCCTTGTTATCTCAGTGGCCTGGTTTAAACATCCTTCCAGGCCTGAGAACTTGCCTGGTTCTTTTACTGGTGGAAGCAGGAATTAATTTTATTATTCCAGAATGTTCTTCAGTAGTTCTAGTTACTTGTATTCCTTCTTGCTTTACTTGACATGTTACAGTAACAACTTACAACAGTGTTACTCAGCATACATATCTTCTAACATGGACTGACCCCTCCAATTTGTATTTTTCATTTTTTCTTCTTCATCAGGATGAGATGATTAGGAAGAAAAGAGACTACAAGAAGAGGAAGCACAAGGTTTCCTCCGAGAAACCTCGTCAAAATTCAACATCTTTGTCATCATCAGCCAGACCAGAGTCACAACATGTACCTTCTCTCAGACCCTCTGAGGATGACTTTTCAATTGTAAGTGTTTCCTCTCAACCTATTTCTAATCTGTCATTCCTTAACTGGAAACAACTGAGATTAACCACTGTCTAGTTCTGAACATGGTTCCATAGGGAATCATTTAAAATCCTGTATTGTATAGCAAACACGTCGACTTGCTATACAAGTGCAAAGATGTGTAACACTTTTTGTACACATGATTCCGTAGTCCTTTATAACAGACAAAATCCAGAGCCTTCAAATACTGCTACACAAAATTTGAATGCTTCATTATTCCCTGGGTTTCTGAAATGTTGCCATTGTTTATATGCCAATGTATGTGGCCATCGTGTTGACAAAATGTTAACCTCTCTGAATTTTTTTAACATGTGGATATGCCAAAAAAGCTTAATGTTGCATTGGATGTGAATCATAACCCTCTTACCAACACTGCTATTTACCTTAAAAAAAACATAGTTTATTTGAACAAGTGTTCATTTGGACCTGTTTGTGATAAACAAAAGCATCTGGACCACAAACTTTTCAGAATGGAATTGTTGTCTGGACATTTGTTGCTTGTTTTTCTATCCCACTTCATATTGTTTGTTTGGTATTGATTTGTTTGTGAAGGTAGTTATTCTGGAGTCACTGTTAAACTCTTTTTCCTCTTGTGTGACAGGTGCAATCTCCAACAGATATGGAAGAAGAAGATCCTGATGGTCTTTTTGCTTTCAGAAGGAAAAAGGGATGCAATTACCACTTGGTGAGATGTTTGCAAAGATCCATTCTTTTTTTTTTCTTTTTACTTTAGCGGGTTTTTGTTTTTTATGTAAGGTTCTTTTGATTTTTTCTACTTTTTCTTTTTACCTGTGTGTGGGGGAACCTTTTCTCTGTGTGTGATGTGTTTTATCCTTTTACTGTTGTGGGTGTTATCACACAGTGTTCTCAGAGTTTTTGAGAGTTTTTTTTTAGTCTCATCTTTTTGTGTCTGATCTCTCTCGTTTTTTTTTGCCAGATGTGACTATGTGATGTGTGCTGTTTTTTTTTTATATATCTTGGCAACTTGTTTCTCTATTCTAGCCTCAACCAGAGATGGTATGCGGGTGGCCTTGGTCTTCAGAGGAGTCAGCTAAAAGCATGCAAGATAAGAGGTACAGATACTGCTGTACCTCCCTACGAGTTCCAAGGCGTTGTGTGGGCTTGTCTCGGAGGAGAGTGGGCAGGGGAGGCAGGTAAGTTGTCCTAGTCAGTTGTTTGAAATGGCAACTGCCACTGAGTGGTTGGCTTCTTGTAAGCAAATCTGCTTCCAGTAATTACATCAATCTGCCTGAACTTGGAAATATCAATCCCAATTTTGGTTGTGAGATGTAGAATAAAACCTGGTCTTTCTTTGAGACCATAATGCAGTTATTATATTTTAGTTATTAAATGACTAAGGATGAGGGGTGGTTGGGGGGGGGAAGAGGGGGGGTAGAGTTGAGGGTGATTGTCATTATTTGATCAAGTACTATTATGTTCTTTTGTAAGTAGGAATAATCCACCTTTTTCCTTGGGATTCTCTAGGGGGGGGGGGGGGGTGCAGCAGCCAGGTTGTATAGATAGAACATAATCTTTTTCTCACAAAATAGACACTGCCACTCTGCAGATATGATCCCCATTGTTTGATATGGATTCTTCCTAACTGAGCAGGATTTTTTTCCATTGTTGCATCCCATTGTTACCTCTTTTGACAAGCTGGTCAATGACTCTTCTGGGCTTTCATTCCGTTTTCAGGGCTCTACTCGACAGAGCTTACACACCATTCAATGATGACTTCAGGGAATTTGAGGGCAACTTTATGAACTTTTCCCGAGAGGAAGAATCACCGTTGCCTCACAGAACTGAGGAGGAAGATGGGAAGACGCTATTCAGACCTGTACATAAACAACTTAGTCTTCCACTTACCCACATACTGGAAGAAATCAAGGCAAAGAGAATGTAAGTATCCCTCAAGAGGCTCGCTGCATTTTTAAGACAGCCAAACACGGCCCAACTCAACTTGAACGTCGTACCCCACCACCATCCCAAAATAAAATTGTGGATGGTCAGGAGGTGTGTATGTTTTTAAGGCTACAAATGTATCAAGATTTTGATAGTTTTATGTCACTTTGGCTTTAGTCTGGGAAAACTCCCAAAGCGTTGCGTATTCCCGACTGGTCAGAGGTTCACGATAAACTACCCAGTTTTAATAAATGCAACCATTAAGAGGGACATAACTTTGTGACCTAAATGAGTACAGAAAACACTCGTCGCGAGGATCAGTTACAAAACTATGCGTCTTCATGACTTATCAAAACTAGGTCAGGCCTTGGAGATGAGTGGAGGTGTCGTGTTCATTCCATTCAGTGTGCATGCAGCTTACAAATTATGTTTCTACAACTGTAGCTCACCACCCATCATGCCCACTCACTTATGTATCCAATGCACTGTTTTGAGAAGAGTAGGAAAGTCCTTCCCTTATCCCACCTGATGGTAGTCACATCATATGCTTGTAATGTTATAGGCAACTTACACTAAGGCTCAGTAACACCTGCTGAATAGAAGTTATAGCAGGCCTGGTATTTGCATTGATTATTCCTTTTATGTAGTGTATGACTCATTCATAATGGAAACGCCTTGATTATATCTAGTCTGTGTTTACACTATCATGTCTTTCATTCTGTGCTTTAATCATCGGTGTGGTTGCAAAGTTGGAAGAACAAAGAGTTTCTTTATGATCTTAAGTGTCATGAGTAGTATTGTATAAAAGACTCGACTTTTGTATCTTTGTCTTGTGTTTTTCTATAACTTTTCAGTTATAGTTAATGAAAAAGATAATAAGAATATGGTCGGAAAATGGATCGGGCATTGATGGGAAACATTTGTTTTCATTCTATTAATCTAGAAATGTGCCCAAAGGGCTTACATATCTTCTAAAGAACCAAATAATTTTGATCCAATTTATCCTGTGCTGCTTGCCTCCTTCTAGGCCACATTTCAGACCAAAGACTCCGCCCCCAGACCAGGAGAGCAGTCGACTGCCTTTGTTACCTCCGGCTGACCCCATTTATCTGGACGATCCTTACTTTGTTACCATGGAGGGAGACGCCAACCAAGAGATGTTATCCGAGTCCTTGTTAAACGCTGCTCAAGGCCTCCAGCCGATCGTTCAAAGGATCGACAACAGCCAAGACTTGCAGGATTCGCAGATGATCGAAGTCGACGTCGTCGGTCACGACACACCTCAGACCCCTGTCTCTTTCATACAGACATTGAGGCCTACGGCCGCCGTGAACTCAATGGAGGGGATAAAATCCTCAGACGGCACACAAAACCTTGATATACGGACTGATAACCTAAACCTGGGAAGAAATGGAACAGTGATAGGAAATCATATAGGTGGTCACCCCGCTGAGGATAACCTTACCGCAAAAGGTGGGTCTCAGATAAGAATCGTCTCTCATCTGCACCGGCTACCCAAGTAGCCAGTCACATTGAGTAATAAAAAAAACCAGGTGGTGTGTGGTCGTTTACACAAATAACCACGACGACATGTCTAAGTTATTGCTTCTGTGTGCTTGGCGAGTTGGTATGTTTTGGGTTATTCGAAAGCAAAGTGAAAATTCTCTCCTCTCTCAGTAAACAACCAAACCTTACTACAAGTGAGGACCAGATTTACTTTTGAGCTATTTGAGATTTTTGACCGAGAGGTCTTAGTTGAGTCTCACAGCCACACATTCACTAACAGGTTACATGATTTAATTGGATGAAATTGTCTAGTCATGTGCTAAGCCGAACAAAACTGTGAGGAGAAAAAATTAACAGCTCTTGTGCGATGATGATTCATGAAGTAACATGTGAGTATATAATCCGTATAAAGGTCTGTGTAATTTGTTGATATGTAAAAAACAAAGCATGTCAAAGCCACTATCCCTTCCCCTCCCCTCCCCCTATATTGTTCCTTGTTGCAGATAGAGCAAGGCACATGACCTTACACCTATTTCTTGCGACTTTGGGCTTTCTACTTTGTGTTTGTCTGCACGAGAAAGAAGAAAAGTCTTCAACATCATTTCATTTGGTCAATGATGTAGTAGCTGTCCTACCCTGCAGTAAAACCTGCTGAACTTTATTCATAATGAGGAAATGTCCAGAATTGATCTTAGTGACGAATCCAATTGGGGTGTGCTTCTCAATATCTCAGCTCATGCAGGATATGAAAACATTGATTATGACCTTGACTACAATGATTCCTCCCAAATAATTGAACAATGCCAATTTTTTTTCCATAGAAACGACTTTCCAAGTAGACTTTTTGTGAAGTTTTATCCAGGTTCAGATGGCCTAGGAGGTGGTCTGCGCAAGTCTCACATTTTCTCATGTTCGATCTGTTCTATCCTTTTCAGTTCCCGAAGGTCATTCCACTGCCCCTGCTGATACAGTACTAGAATTGAATTACCCTCTTCCATCCACCAAAACTGTGGTGGTAACAGAAAACATTGTCCAAGACGGCCTTAAAGCAGATTCCAAGTCCGAGGTCTCGGTCCAGATTAAACAAGAGAGCGTCACCACGATGAACGAGAAGATATCGGTTACAAAGGCCAGCCCCATAACCATTAACACAGCTCTTAGCATTCAGAGTGTCGATGTTAAGACCACAAACAACGTCATGAAAGTGGAATCTGTGAAGAAATTAACCCAGAATAACTTGCAGGCGATTCCAGGGTAAGATTTCAAAGCTTCTTGTTTGGAGTTCCCACATAATAAAGGGGGTGTGGCCGTTTTACTTATTGTATCAAATTAACAAGAATGGTTGCTTAATTTCAGTGAAATACTTTGTATTTCACAAGTTGGCATTGAGGTTTCGCCTCTCATATTTTGAACGTTGGTGTGCAATTGTTCGCTGAATGTTTACAAGAACTCAAGAGGAAAACAACCCGCCAGTCAACCTTCTGATCAGTGTTAGCGTTAGGACACGCGATTCCGGGATTCCCGCAATTTATCTGGAGGGTTCGGCAAAAATATTTTCTCTTGGGGGGAATTTCCCACAACATTTCCTGGTACGTCCTGCAACTTGCACCATTACTGTAGTTACAAAACCTGACAATAACAAGCCGGATATGATAAAGTTTTGTTGATTTGGTCATGTGATTGGGCAAGTCTTTCCATAAAGAGAACACTGGCTTCGTTAGTGTGGCGTGGTACTGCACAGTGTGTATTGGACGCAATGGTGGACCATGTGTTCTGTACTGTATGTACGCTAAATCTCGTTACGGGCGAATGTATGTACATCTAACTACTAAAATCATGAAATTCCACCCCCTCCCTCCCTCAACAAAAATGGAAACCCCCAAAAATAAATTGACTTGGGAATTCCCCCCTTCTATAACATCCTTTGCGCTAACATTGCTTCTGATGTGAATGTATTTACAACAAAATGTTTTTGCCTTATTCCCAAAGTGTTGGTCAAGTGTTCTCTGTACAAATATAGCTTGACCCTTATATGTTAGATAAACTGCGATACTTAACACCAAACAACTCCCAGAATGTTGTATCTACTCATAGCATTCCTAACATTAACAATTATAAATATACTGATTTAGTGAGTTTTTTATTATTCAAGAGCTGCAAGCAATTAAGCTATTGTAAGCTAGGTTTTGCCAATATTTACAAGTTATTGAGGTTTTTGCTGGGTGAAGCATCAACTGTTAACCAGCTGGTATGCAGATAAATAATTTGTTTAAATTGATGTACATTCAACATCAATCCTGGTCAATAGCAAGGGTTATCTGAATCGATCTAAAATTCTCCTTCTCTTGGAGTTTTTTTCTTGAAGTCTGTGTGAAATGTTCTCTCGTAAATGGTTTCCCGGTGTCTTTGCTAGTTATCAAGATATTTTCATTATGATTAATTACTGCTCACCATCATGTTTGTCTTTTTTCCATGCAGAGAGAACCATGAAGAAAATAGCACCATTGGCCACATTGGGAACAATAAATCACTGCCTCTGATGCGAGTAACGTGATGAGAGCCGCCAGTTGTAGAATGATTCTTCTGCAATGTTTGTAGCTTTGTCAAAGTCGCCCATTCCGAAAGTATCGACAGTTGGGGTCTGCGGCAGAGAAGACGAGGAGGGGGCTGTACCTGTTTTCTAAGTCAACCTCCAGGCTGTTTGTGTACGCACTGCATCAACTGTTTGGCCCGCCCGTTCTGAGGGTGCCAGTGGATTAATAATAACATGGTGTCACTGTTAAGATCTAAACAAAGGTGGTTTGTCAGGAGAGGTTGTATTCTGAAGTAAATTGGATGTTTGCTTTTTGTCTTACCAGTGAAGTAAACTACTGCAAATTCCTTAATACTAGGCTGTTTTACAGGTATCATATCACCATACACTTATCTGCTACAATAGGGAGGTCATACATGCATGAAAATTCCCATTTTAGAGGAGTTTTTGTTGGTAGAATGTCCAAATAAATACAGAGTGAAATGGTTATCGATAGAAGGCACAAGCTCACAACCAAACAAAAGCATTCTGGTCACATACATCCCTTAGCTGGGGTGGTCTCTGAGAATTCCTTTTGTTAGTAAACTTTAAATATTGAAAACTAGATTTGGCACTGTTTACCTCTAGTTTCAAAACAGGTATCTACTCACCCAGCATCCTCATGGTAGATAAGTTTAATAATGTGCAGATTCTGTAGATATTCTGTAGCTATGTTAGCCAGGACCAACCGTGAAACCGTTGGTCCTCTCATCACCAGTAATAGTAGTTAACTTGGCAAATGTCCATAACACTTACATGATTGCTATGAGATCATCATCGTTACTGCATAGCAACAACACTCCAGTAGTACAGAACAATACGTCAACTTGGCGTTTAGGGTACGTAATGATATGTGTAACAATGCACAGCAGATAACATTACAAGTTTCTGAAATATGCCAGAAACAAATGCAAGAAACGCATACATTGATACCTTAAAGCTGATAGTGTTAAAAAGAAAAGGTCCTCATAGATTTCAAACTTTGGTACAACAGTTTCTGAAGCTTAATATTATTTGCTGATTTTATAAATCGGCCTATTTGTGCAATTTTGAGGTTGACTTTATATATTACCAAGACAACCCCCACTGGGCCTAAACCGATCTAATCTACACAGAAAGGGGTGCAAATTCTGAGATTAGGAATTCTCTGTACGAACAAATAATACAAAACAGGACAGAAAACATTCACAAACCTACCTTGTTCAGCAATTTCTTACAAAATTAAAGTTCTATAGCATTAAAAATGTGTTCTTTAAAGTGAATGTCAAAGGCTCATCCATTGCTGCAAATAAGTGTTAACTTTAATACCAGAGTCGTCAGCAAAGATTTTTAGAAACAGACTGTTTTTTTGCACGTTTTAATACAGTGAGATACTTTGAAAGGAGTTTGATATTTTGCTTGACTTTTAAATTGCTGAAATGACGTCTGTGGTATTTGTAAAATATAGCCCTATTTAGATTGAAGTCCAAATATTGTCGCTGCCTTGTATCTTGAAGCTATGTATTAAAAACTACCTCAGTTTTCTTTCATGATGTTGTATAGATACCCCCATCTCTCCCCCTCCCTCCACCCTCCTCCCCCTCTCTCTTTCTCGTTTGATGTGTATACTAACAAATGATTGACTTTTTACAACACTGTTCCTGGTAGGTACTTTAGTGGGTAACATTTTTCCACTTGGCCATACTTTAACAACAATGCTGTTTCTGGAGCAGTTGTGCAGCCAAGTGACCCATTCCATAACATTTGTGGTACTGTACAAGCTTAGCAAAGTTTTAACAATTAAAGTCTTCAGGTGTTATTGTTGGAAATATCTCTCTGAGTGTTGTTAGTGTTAAGCAGTCATATACATATATAGGTACTCGTTTGTAAAATGTGACTTGTTGAGAAGCCCTTACAAACCGTACTTACATTTTTAGAAACGTGGTTGGGATGTTATATTTAGATTATTACCGACATAAACCACATTAAAATTAATAATAAAAAGAAAAAGCAATAGCTGGGATATTTCTTGGCTGGCTAGAAGTATTTGTTATGTGTAAAGAACTTTTGCAATGTATTTGTACCCCCCTCTATCTCACCAAAAGCCCATTGTATTCACTCTGGAAAGTCACTGTGAAACCTTGATGGGTTGAACCAGGGGCGGGCAGAATGGTTTAAAAATGACAACCAGCTCAGTGGTCCTACCAGCAGTGTTGAGACTTTGAATCAAGCAGTGCGTTGTAGCCTCAGACAACACAAGTATCTCTCAGAGACCAAGTGAAAACCGTTACCTAATCCAGACGGCACCTCGCACCAAACGATACACCGGTTCCAAGCCAGTAGGCCAATCCACCCCATGGACACACCTACAAAACTAAAACTTATGTGTCGTGAATGCATATGCTGGATTCTGCTACAATTTACTACCTCTGTGTCATAGAGGTGAAATTGACAGAACTGAAACTACTTGTAAAAATGTTCATTTGATGAACAGTCCCTGCAAGTGATTTCTTGCTTCAAGTATGGATGGAAAAGGAAAGTAGATCAGAACTAAACTATCCTGGATTTTGATGATGTTGGGGTTTCTGGTAAACTTGTGCGGTATAGTTTGGCAGTGGTCTGCATTTTGGTACGAGGCTCGACCATGGATTGTCGTATCGACCGTATAAAAGAATTAAAATGATGATCATAAACTTTACTATCTATAATAAAACCTACAGATTAGCTTTTATATCATAATTAGTGTGTTGAAACTTCTAGGCAGTGTTGTAAAGGTGAAAATTCCAGCTACATCTAAGTAAAAGATAAAAATTAAAAAAAATAATGTCACATTTAAAATATTGTTAACTATTGGTGCAGTGTCACACACACAGTTTCCACTGTATTGCTACAGAAAAAAGTATGAATTGAAATTGTTTATTATTGTACGTGTACAGTTGTACATTAGATTTTTAGGGTGATAAAGAAGAAGAAAATAGACATATTCAGGTGACTCCCAAGAGGGAAGCAGAAATTTACATTTTTGTGTTTTTGTTTTTTCTTTGGTCTTCTTGTCGGGGCTGTATTTCGCATTGGTTAAGCTCCTTCAGTTGGTCTGATCTCAACCATTAAATATTCACAATTAATCTTAACCATTTAATATTCACAATTAATCAGGTATCCTTTGATGTGAATATTACATCTGTTTTGGTTACAATAACTTGACAACACCTATTGCGCCTAGTAATTATTAATTTTATAGGGATAACGAAGGGTGGAAATTAAAAAGAATGTTTAGTACAGATTGATGGCTTGTTCCATTGTTTGAGAAACAAAAATATCAGTTCATTCACTGAATGAGTACATTGTGCGATAATCTGTGATGACATTCATGAACTACACAAACAGCTGGTTTTGATTTTCTATAAAATTGAAATGATTATATAAACTGGGAACCTAATTCAATTATATGACAGAATTGTTTGTTACGTTATTACTGTGTGGAATAGTGACCTCTTTCTACTAGGTAGGCCTTGTCATTACGTTAGTCAAGAACAAAGATAGCTTGATGTGTTGTCCATGTATGACATCACAAATGATCAGATGAAATTTCAAAATGTTATCTCAGCAACGATCGATCAAGATGGGGAACTGGATTAATGTGTTTCTTTTTACCTGCCTGTGATAACAATGTTTGAAGTCTCCTGTTAACTGATTAGACCAGTTACAGACTATGTGTCCTTCAGATTTTTTGCCCCATTCAAACATGTCTTATTTCATCATTCCTGGTTAGACTTATCATGGTTTCAGGTTTCTCTGAATTGTGGTTAGAAACAGGCTGAGGCAAATCAAATGGAGTAAACTTATTTGTATTTGTAACACATGCAGTACAAACACCTACTTACATAGACATAAAATTTAGTATCAGCTAGGGGAGGGTATCTGAAGATATTTTGGGGGTTTTCTCCAACCTGTTGGGCAATGTATGCCCAGAGACTGAAATAGTTTGGCCAATGTGTGAATTCTTGGAGCTCTCGTCTCCCATTTAATGATAATGTTTAAACACATCCAAGAATATCTTTGACACTCGGTAGGCCTATTGTTATTCATCGGGCCACATACACCACTCCCATCAAAGCTGTACCACATCTTTGGCTAGAAGTAACATTGTAACAGAACTTGATATTTTGTCGTGACCCCCCCCCCCCACACCTAACTCCTAAAACAGAGGACTGAAATTCACAATGTGTGATTTTCCATGCTCTTTATTACATGTTTTTAAATCTTAAACTTCCTTATTGCGATAATTTGTTACACACGGCGCTTGTTAGCAATGAACTTGATGAAAATGGATTGTCAATACACTGAGGGATCGTACAGCAATGTTTAGTAGTTCTGTTCTACCACGCAACGACCACTCGAGTTCACTTCATTTCCAACTCAATTTATTTACACGTATTCAGAATGGGCAAGAAGAAAAACAGGGTTGATAAGCCCATTTCGTCGACTAGTGTCCCTAGTAAAAGCACTGATTCAGGTTATTTGCCTTCTGTTTTTCATTTATAATGAAATTGAAACTTGACCACTAGTGTTTTTGAAGACAAACGTAACCCTTATTATAGGCTTTACTATGTAGATATAGCTGGTACCAGTTTTGCGATGCCATATTGCTCAAAGCGATTGGGTTAGGCCTAAGTTAGGACCAACTTAGTTTGTTTATCAGTAAAAGAAATAGGTGAGGACCACAGAAAAATAATAGTCGTAGAAACATCAATTCTTAATGCAATGCGTGACACTAGAATAGGCCTAACCTGTATTACATTCACAAATGACTTTGTGTCAGGCCTGGCTAGGCTGGCTCTAGTTTGGTATAGGCCTAGACTAGACTGAGCATTTCATTGTGGCTACTCGCCCAGCCGCAAGAATATTCACCTTGCAGTCACTTAAAAATGGTACTCCATTTCATTTCTTATGGTGCAGAAGGGGGGAACACTGGTTCCATGCTATAGATGTTGACTCAAGTAATTTGATCTCTCCCTGCATGAGACAAGGCTATTTGTCCAAAAGAATGTCTCAAATTCCCAATAAAGTCAACTCCTAGCTCAAGCATCATGGACCCAGACACTTCATTATGGACAATCATGTGATCCATTTTTGCTTTCAATACCCTTAATGTTTTTGTCGATATTACAAATTTATAATTTGAGATATATTGTCCAAATTTTTTAGATTAAACATGAAAGTTAATGGTGAATGTCACATACAGTATTAGAAATGGAATGTAGAAATGTTGAGACAGAATATCAAACCTAAACAAAAATTCCAAACAAAACATCAGAGTTTTTTTTATAAAACATCACATTATTAAGATGAATTTTCAAAATCATGAGAAAATGTCAAACTTTTGGGAAAGAAAAATCAATTTGTTTCCATATAAGTTGTGAATGTGTTGTAATAAAATAAATCATATTCAAGACTCTTTCTTACAGGTCCTAGGAAATATGCATTTGAAGGGGCTGTACCTGTTTCAAAACAGAACCCAAATGAGGAAGACCCTACCATCTTAAAGGTACATTCAAAATTTACAGTACATTGCATCAAAGCATATATGTGAACCATCTTTGCATATCTGTAGTATTTGGAAGTTTGGTAAGGTAGATTCTGTTCTTCATAACTTTAGATAATGTAACTGTAGCCAGACCTGATGAGAGAGATCAAACCAGGGGCTGGGGTCAATCAGGGGAAATATGAGATAAAGACAAATGTATCCTCACGTTCATAATGTAAAGGAAATGAATAATTCAAACAGAGGACCCAGAGACTAACCTGGATTTTTGGACCTGGTGTTGGATGATATCAGTCATATTCAATGAAGTTATAATGTCTCTGCCAGGCCACCTAATGAAAGCAGAATATTTATTAATTTTGGTCATTGTCTTTCGTGGAATAATCCATCCGGCATCCGGTTATCACATGATGATGAATAGCAGTTTTTGTACAGAGTAGAGTCTGCATTTATTTAATACTTCCACAAAAAGGAATATTGTAGAGTAGGACAATAGTTACAGTATTCACCAACAACAACAAGTTTACAAAAATATGTTTGTTCCGTGGGACATTTTGAGCTCTGCTTTGCAAGTAAAAGCTTATATCATATGCAACAACATGACTGAATTATTTGTGTTAACCTCTGATATTCATTTAGGTAACATTACCAACCAATCTTGAGAAGAGCATCGTGAAGGAAATTCTACAATTTAAACAAGCTCAGGCTGATTACAGAAATGTTTCAAAGAGGTTAACAACAAAGAAATTAACGGTAACTTTGATCCCTCCTTTGGTTTCTCACCTTTGCATCCACCAAGTATCTCTTTGGTGATGGTTTTGAATGATTACTCAGATTTTAAAATAGATGCAGTTGGTTGTCAGGGGCAGATCAAGGATTATAGAAAAGATGGGAGTTTGCCTTGTGTTCATTGAAGCCCCCCTCCCCCTAGTAGTGAGTTTTGGGTGTCCCCCTTTAAAAAAAAATTTTGGCATGTAATGGTGCATTCTTAAGCTTATTTAAGCTATATATTAGGTCTATATTAAGGTTTATATGCATGGTTGTGTTAATAACAACTTTCAAATTTTCTGTGTTGGATTGACACTGACAACCTCCCCCCTCCAGATTGTAGACCTGCAATATATCAAAATTAAGATTTCATCAATTCATAATTTTCTTGTTGATCAGTATGGTTTGATGATTTTTAATCAGCAGTACTTCCTATGGAGGTCACCTCTTATTATATATGTTCATATCGTTTTGTGTTTATCAGAGTGGTTGGAGGACTCAGCTCCCTCCCTCCCTCCCCCTCTCCCTCCCCCTCTCACACCCCCCTCCCCCTTGATCTAATGCTAATTTGTCTCACCTGTAGCTATGTCATCCATTAGTATCATCCCCCAATTTTAAGCTAGTAAAAACTGATAGAAGTTTCAAGAGCTATTTCCCTACAGTGTCTCCAAATGAATCTTACATTGAGGATGAGAATAAATAAAACAAAATGTCTTATTGAGTCACGAGGCTCAATTGGATGCAGTTATGCACAAGTGGTAAAAGTTTAGCCACAATTGAACTCTTCTGTGTCATTCTAGCAAATATTTCAAGAAATCAGAAAAGCGTGATAAATTCTACAATTTAATATTCACCACATTTATATACTTAAATACTTAAATATTATAGTTATAGTTTGCATACAATTTTGTTATACTTTTTTACATTCATAGGATTTGTACAATTCTCTTAGTTCTGTGGGTTTCAAGCATGCTCAGATTACAGATGCAATGAAGAACACGATTGGATTAGGAGGGGATTTGAATGATGCACTTGACTGGCTTTGTTTGAATTCAAATAACGGTAAGGAGCCAAAAGAAGTATTTTCTTGTCTTGTTATTCTCATCTGCCAATGAAACTCTTCATAATCCCAACGATCATTTCTTTCATGTTTATAATAAAAAAAAATAAAAACATGATATGACATGAAATGACACGACATGATAATTTCTTGTACTTGTATGTTACAACTATCCATATCATGCATAGTATCATTTTAATCTAAACTTTTTGTATAAAACTTGTTTCATTATCATCTTTTAAAACATTGGGAAAAAGGAACGGTCGAGAAGTTAATTATGGTATCTTGGAATAAGAAAAATATATAATTGTCCGATTCAAATCTGCTGACAATTTCTCATTACAGTAACTCTTGTGCCAACTGCCAAAACACACCAATGTGTAGTGCACTTCACTTATTTGTTCCCACTTCCCTGTTGAGTGAATGGAATAACCCTTTCTGCACAACTTCCATGTTGTGTGGGATAAGTTATCGATAATTCATATTCTGTGTCAATTCCTACGCATTTCAATGGGTATACAAAGTGGCTACATGTTTTCATTACAAGATCAAGATTTTCTAGAAGAATTTTTGATAATAACCTAGATGCACAAATATCATACTTTGCATTATGAATTGTTTTAGAGAGGCTAAACCTTCTTCATTGATTTAAAATTTATAAATTTATTAAAGATGAGCTCCCAGAGGGTTTCTCTGAGAATTTTGCCATGGATGTCATAGCAAAAGAGAAAATTCGAGCCAGGTTCAAAGAAGAGGATAAGAAACGACCATCTGCCACCCCGCCGCAAAAACAAACCGTAGCCCCAGAACTGAAGAAAACAGAGGTAGGTTTGGCTAGCAGCATCATCAGTGGGTTCAATAATTCAATGTAAAGTCACTTGTGTTCAAGAACACACAGAATCAAACAGTGCATTAACTCTCTTGTGCTGTTAGAGAAGTTTTGACACAGAAAGAACACTTTTCATATATTTCATAAATTGATCCACAAATTGCAAAAAATGAAAGAGAACACTCAGGCAGTCATGCGGATTGATATAACACTTTAAACAATCATCTCGTTGAATATGAAAGTGATATCCGCCTTCCGAGTACATAATAACCATATAATCAATTTCTATGATAATAACGAACTCCTGATATAACACAGTGAAAATGTGACAAAACCATCAGCTGGTGGGCGGGAAAATACTTTAGGTCTACCCTTTTTTTTTAAAACTCACTGATGTCATGGTGTATTTTCATCCTGATATAGTTAATGCAAAACGTATATTATTTCCTTAAAGGCATTGAAGACTCGCCCGAAACCGCGTGCGGCTATCTGAAAAAGTTAACTTTCTGTTGCTTGCAAGTGACGTTTTGTTTTTGTCGCTACAAAATGCAGACAGTAATGAAATGTGATACCTTGTTATCTTTAGCTGGACCTGAGATATACCCATCGCTATATCGTTTATACACTGTGCTGTGAGTATTGACCACAGCTGTATGTACTGACTGTACACTAGTGTCTAATTACCGACGGTAGCAAGCTGTGTGTGTATTTTCTGGGATCGATGGTGGTGTCTCACACTTCTGTTACACCTCATTCGAAACTAGGTCAGATTACCGGCATGAGACATTTCTTTTTGCGCGAGTCTTCACACCCTTTAAGCATCTGCAAAGCTATATTCTGGTTACAGGAAAAGACGTCCTCGGGAGACAGCAAGATGTCAATCAAGGAATGGACTTTAAGATATGCGGAAGAATGCAGTGAATCCGAGGAGGACGAGGAGGAGATTGTGAACTCTATTCAGGAAATTGATCCCGTAAGTTACCTGTGGTTAAAATAACTTTTTCATTTAATATAAATATATATATATTTTTAAGTAACCTTTAATAGTAAATTAACCTCAAAGATAATTATCTTACACTGTTAAGCAGCCATTTATGCGTGATGGGAAATCTGAATGAAAAAACAAAATCCATCAGGTTCATTTTCCTCTGTTTAATTTAATTTTTCTTTCTGTTCATTCATTCTATTTTTTGTTTTCATTTTTTTCTCTTTTCAAGTATCTATGTTATCCTTCTTGTTAGTCTTTCAACAAGAACTCATAAAATGGTAAAAGTGTATCCTTTAATATATCGTATTTCACCATTACATCTGCTCTGCCTATGTGATTAACATGCAAATACATTACTACATTACAATTGTAGAAATCCCATAAATTACACCCAACTGTTTCAGAATGCATTTTGTTACGAACATGTCACTTCCAAGACTGTTCATTTGTGTCTTCAAATCTTAAATCATTTTTGTATTCACCTTTTTGCTGCCTATAAACAATGTTTGTTTGTTCTCTCTTGTACATTAATAAGACTAATTATTTAACTATGATTTATATCAAATACTTGTTAGTACTTTGGTTTCATAATCATTGTTTTAATATCAATATGTATGTTTCTAAAGTTTCACAGTGTGAGACATATTCAAAGAAATGAAGGAACGTAACATAACCTGTCTCCTCCTTATTTATGAACACCAGAATGAGCAGTATCTTGAACTGACCGCCAAACTGTTCGACTGTCAAACAGTTGCCCAAGATGCCAAGAGACGTGGCGATGCGAAGCTTCAGAAAGAGGCTGGACACCAAATTGCCAAGTACAACAGGGGTAAGTCTATTGACTGGTGAAATATTCAACATAACAATTACCAAGGAATTAACGAGGTAAGAAATCTATTATCTACTAATTTGAAAACAGAGGAGAAGAGATGCTGAAGTGAATATTGCATTAAATTAATCTGGGAGGTCAGGGCCCTCTATAAAAGGACATAACTTTAACCCTGTTTTGTTCACTTATATTTGCTGAATGAAAATGACTCTCGTCACTACATTCTATCAACGTGAGTGCATCGGAAGGATTTGTAGTGATTTCCTTACATGTGACTGTGTATGGTGGTTCTCATCCAATTTCAGACCTGAAAAAACTGGAAATACACAGCGACTTTGATCCCAGGGTGAAAATATCTGCTATCGCAAAGGATACCAACCAAGAAGAAGTAAAAATGTCGGAGAAGAAGGAAAGTGACAAACCAGAGAAAGTCCAGGAAGACAACTCCGATAATATAGAGGGCGCACTTTCGTTGTTCAACTCTGCCGAAGCCGAAGCTGCTAAACCAAAAGTACCAGGTTGGTCAATGCTGAATGTCAGTAAACATCTACTTGGGGAGTATTTATCTGACATGGGTGGCCCTTTGGATTCTCAGTAGGCAGCGTGCAGGCCACATCTGGCCTGTAGTAGATTTCATTTGGGCCTGCAGTGCTACAATCTTGTCCTAATCAGGTATGCGGGCCCTTGATACCTTTAATATCGTCTTGAGCGCTGTACCTTCCTACCCTGCAGATTGCTAAAGGTAGGTATGTGATATGTTGGTTAGAACTCTCTGGACCATTGCTTCAACCGATATTTCTCTTTGGCCCTCCAAGAAAAATTAAATATTGAAGACATTTGCTTTAGATCATAAGCAAATGATTGTGTACAACTTAAACTTAATGATGTGGTCCCATTCCCTCCCCCCCCCCTCCCCTCTTCCTCTCCTCCCTACTTGGAAGAAATGATTTCCATGACTGGTATCTTAATTCTTAACTGAGCCTCTCTTCACATAGTAGTCCTTTCTTCTTTTCTTTGTGAGTAGTGTGCAGGGTGTTATATGTACCCACTAGCTGGGAAAGGTATAACATAGGGTGCAAGAACAATCATACTGTGTTGAGGCTATAGAATGCTAGCCATGCTCATTACACGTCTTGTCCTCTCAGATAAATTTCTCAGATAAGTTTGACAAAGTTTCCTTTGGTTTTCCATTGCAGCCCCAAAGAAGAAAGCCACCCAGGAAGATATCCGAAGCTTTGAGTACACACAGAAAACATGGACGGGAAAATCACCAAAACAGTTCCTGATCGACTGGTGTCGCAAAAATCACCCCAAGACCAACCCTCCCAAATATAACAAAATATCCGTCAAAAATAATTTCAAATGCAAGTAAGTTGTTGGTACACCAGGAGAATCTTAATATCAGTTCCAGAGAATAAGTTAAGTGTTTAGATATTGTACAGCAGTTTTGAAGCTGGCTCTTCAAACAGTATTGTAACAGCTTGTATAAAGCGCTTTCACGCCAGTGTGTCACTCTAAGTGGACGCTATACAAAATCTTTGAATTTAATTTTTAAATCTTTTTTTTTTAAATCTTTTAACAGTTCAGATCAACGTACGTTAGGGCCGGTATAACAGCCCCATCTATTGATATGATGGATTGTACCATAAGTAAAGTTATACCACCTTTATAAGACACTGTCTGTGTACTGAAATTGAAAGTGTGCCTCCCATTATGTGACATTTTTTGTCAAACATTCTTGCAATATTCTTAATGTGTTTTCACTTCAATCATGTGTTAGTGTTTCAGTGCAAATTGGAGCAAGTTCCCCTAAGACATACCCTGTGTTTGTTGTTACAAATGTTGCAGACTAGTTTATTTCCGAAGAAACAAATATTACACTCTGCCTCTTATTTCATCCTCTATATATATTTAT